>CAJNOQ010001610.1:0-29948 GCA_905250885.1 Didymodactylos carnosus | reverse complement strand
GAAGTTAAAAATAGACATTTATACACCATTCGATAGACAATTTCAAGAGCTACATTTTGCACTATTTATATTTGAAAAAAGGATTATTTCGATTTTCCGCCTAATTTCCGCCTATATGCCCACTGTGAGGAGGTGCCATTTCGACGATGGCTTGAATTTTGTCGGAGGATTGTTGCACCTTGTCGCCCGTGACGATGTGGCTGAGAAACTCGATTTTCTCCGCGGCGATCGTACACTTCGGTGGGGACACTTGGAAGTGGGCCCGATTGAGGATGAAGCTGACCTCATCCACATAAAGCTTGTGCCCTTCGAGCGTCTTGGAGAAGATGATGATGTCATCGAGATACACGACGACGTAATCCCACCGCCCGTTCGCCAGGAGCTCGTTCATTGCCCGTTGGAAAGTATGAGGGGCGTTCATGAGGCCTTGAGCTAGAACGTTAAATTCGTAAAGGCCATCGTGCGTGAAGAAGGCCATCTTCCATTTGTCGGCTTCGGCGGTTGGGATTTGGAAATAACCGGACTTGAGATCCAGTTTTGTGAACAAGAAACTGTGAAGGTGTTTGACAAATAATGATAAATCGAAGGAGAAGAAATTAAAGCGGAAAAAGAAAGGCTTACCCAATTTTTTGAAAATTGTTTTTTTTAATTGTTTATTTTTTTGTGTACTAAGAGAAGTACGGTAGATGAAATACAATGAGATAGGGGCCTGAGATAATATGTGGATGAAAACTGGGTGCGATGGTGTGGCGTGCAAGACTGTTACTGGTGGTTGGACGGTTCGAGACGGAGTCGTTGGTTCTTGGTTGTCTGCCGTGTGAATGGAGGCATCGATTACTGCTGTGATTTCGAGATCCAATGTTGACGTTGATCAGTTGTTTCGAGGCGGTATTTGTTGCTGTATCTGAGGTATGTTTTGTAGCTGCTCTGGTTTCAGTATGTCCAATAGCTGGTGGTCGTTGCTATCTATTTGTTGTTGATCCATTGAATATCTTTCGATTTATCGGAGCATAATAAATAGGGATTGCTCAAGAAACTGTGATGTTTGACAAATAATGATAAATCGAAGGAGAAGAAATTAAAGCGGAAAAAGATAAGGAAAAAGAAAGGCTTACCCAATTTTTTGAAAATTGTTTTTTTTATTGTTTATTTTTTTGTGTACTAAGAGAAGTACGGTAGATGAAATACAGGCAAAGCATGGAAAGAGAAGAGAAATGATACAATACTGACGTTGCTTGGATAAATGCTTGGTTAAATAATAGAATGTGTTTTGGTTGTGTTTTGATTTTGTTTTAATAGAAAACTATATGATTTTTAAAAAAATATAGCAGCGAATGTTGAACAAAAAAAAAAATGGAGATATGAGAATTTATTCGCGTTTCGAATTTCTTCTTCAGTAAAATACTCGTTTGTAGAATGATGGTTGATAGTCGGAAAAGTAGCTGTTTATCTTGATCAGTATATAAAGCTGATGATATTTTACTTTTTGACGAACAGATGCATCTGTGGAGATTTGAACGTAAAAACATGCATCTATGAAAAATTAAATTTAAACGTGAAACACATGCTGGACGGGTAAGTCGGTTTTCTTGGAAATTAATTTTTAGTTGTCTTACCTATGAAATAATTAATTTACCTTTTTTGCAGGAGGTCCTATTTTGATCGCGCAAGAAAATATTCTTTGTTTTGGAAGGGGTCTTATTTGAACACGCATCTAATGCTGAGTCGTTTCAAGATCATTTTCCGGTGTAAACGCGAGAAAAGGAGAAAAAAGATAACTTTTTCTTCCTTTCTTTCTATGATGTGAGAAAATGAAAGAAGGAGGAAAGCGCTTTCGCGTCATCCTTTTTCTTTATACTTAAAAACGGATACTTCTGCTAATAGTTTTTTGGAATTGTCAGAGATATGTACATTTTTTGGATGCGAGTGAGGGTGTTTGTGATGTTGCTCGCAGTGCCAATTATTCTTGTTTTTGTACCTTTTTGGTCATGCTTGTTATCGTATTTCCATGAAAAACTTTAAAAAGCTTCTTTCCCTAAGACCTCTCTACGATGATAGAGTATTGAATTTTCTACAAAATCCGACGCTTTCGAAATCTCTAGAACCTTTGGGGTTTCTTATCCAGTTTTTTAGAGCGACAGAAGAGAGTTCCAAGTTCAGTTCATCTAAATCAAGACAACTGGAAAACGTTTAATAACAAAATAGCATTAGAAACAGAAAAACAGCTTAAAGAATTGGAATTAATTGATAAAATAACACCGCACAAGCAACCTATGGGAAAAATCTAGATATATTTTGTATGTAATCGGACGATACACGACTACTCTCTAAAAAAAAACGAACCTAAGAAGGGTTTAAACTTTTGTCACCATCTATAAACCTTTTTAAGGATTCGCCACCACCCTAAATCCGTAACTGGGAAACACTTGGTTCGACTGAGGGAACATTCCCATGCAATTTTTTCCCAGTGACGGATTTAGAGTGCTGTACGAAACCTTAAAAAGATATTTTGTTTGGTTAGTCTCTCTCTTTATACCATTTAGAACTGAACGTCTTTTTTGTATAATTTCATACACAAAATAGTTTTATCTTTTTAATATTAAATGAAACATTGCGAGACTACGAGTAGATTGGTTTATATATTACAAGAACAGATTTTTGATTGAAGCATCCTCTTACAAATGTGATAAACATGTAATAAGTAAACGTTGCTCATGACGATGAAACAAAACTAATGAATATTAGACTGTTATGTTATTTAATCTATACATATAAAAAGAATCGTAAATATAATTTCAATTTATTTTCTCGCAATAAGCAAACATTATTAACAGTTTATCGCGGTGAAACAGTAACACAAGGATCGCTTGAAGAATACCGGCAAGGTATTTAAAGGAGGGAATCCCGGAATTCTTATATCCTTGGCTTATCGAAAGAATTGAAGGATTCGAGAATTCGAGACTTTCAGGATTGCTGAATGGGACTTTTGGTGGTATGGGACCCTCCGTAAACTGAATGCTGTTGGAAGAAAAAATGTCATAAAGAGCTCGGAGACGTCTCATTTTCTTCAGAAATGTTTGCTCTACGCGGAAGACGTATTCGCAAAGAATTTCTGAACTGAACTCGGGATAGAATTATGTATGAATGAGTAGAAATCCTCTTTAGTTTGATAGAAAAAAGTGAAACAAAAGTTCCCTTGGCATAGCCACGACCTATGGAAAAGTCTAGTATTAAACTCATAAAACTTGGTGTCAGGCTTCGTTAAGGTTCCTATTAACTCATCTTATAGAGCGTTTCAAGACGCATCGAATGGTGTATGAATGAATAGGGATCACCTTTAGTTTTATAGAGAAAAGTGCCCGACAGTTCGAGTAGCATAGCGGCGACATATGGAAAAATCTAGTATTCGATTCATAATGGCCGCAGCCAGACTTCGTTAAGATTCCTATTAACTCATCTTGTAGAACTTTGCAAGGTGCATCAAATGGTGTATTACACTAGACTAAATACTGTATAGTTGCGGAGAAATTTTGATTTTACCATAATACTGATAGTGTAACGGGGGTGTTTCTCTGCGAGTAGATTTGGTCGTGTACGTCCAATCGGAATCGTCTGATACAGTCGAAAGCACTAAATAAGATAAGTTTCATGGATTCTGCATACTTTGAGGCAATAAAATAACAATATTTTAGTGGGCCGATTTCAAGTCTTATGCGGACTAGTCCATTAAATAAAAATTACTTTTACGTCAGTTATGTAAGAAGTTATGTATGAAGTCCAATCTTTCTTCGTCAAGTTTGACAAAGTTACTATTCTAAATGTGCAAAAAAATATTTTATTTTTCGTAATCTTACTATAGAAAAATGAAAAAAATCACAGACAATAAATAAAAATCACAAAATAATTAGTGAGTTTTGAACGAGAAGGCCATAGAATAATTATTCTATTGCTGAATAAAAAAATAACTCGAATATTTCCATAAACAGTATCTTAAAGTAAATGAGTTTTTCCTGTCCGTATCTCGTTAATATACAGGACAGTAAAAAAATCGGTCATATAACAAAAATCGCTCTTCCAGTGCGTTACCTATGAAATGAAAACTCTTCTTTTTATCACAAAGGAAAACACAACAACAAAATAACATGTGATTATTAGAAAAGCAAGAAAAAAAACGCGGTCAAAACTATTAAAAATGAAATATAAAAATAATGTAAGGTTTTATTTAAAATTATCAATCCACGATCCCTATTACTGGTTTTGCAACATGTTCGGTTCCGCCATCAGTTACTTGTTGATCACTTTGTTGACTGTTTTTTTTGTTCATATCAACAGGATCTATTTCACGATTACCACTCTCTTCAAAACTAGTCTCCTCTTCCCTATTCACCGGTGGGGAGGGTAAACACTTTGATAAATCATCTACTGAATATTGATCACTATTTAAGCTATCAGCTAATATTTTCGGACCTGACAAATCGAGGACGGGCTTGAGTTGATTGAATTTTTCTGTACTTGATGTTCTTGGGCTTGGTTTGTCATCTAAGTGAGTTTGAGAACTTTGCTGATAACCGGGCAGTGTATCTGACGTAATAAATCCTAATTCTTGTGCCATTGTTAACCATGTATCATAAATATGATCTTCCCATAAAACAAAGTAAACCTTTTTAATATTATTAGCGAATTCATTAATTGTTGTCAGGGCAATTTCAGCTCCTTCTACAGTAGGCTACATGAGAGGACAAAAAAGTAAATATACGCTTACATACGAACAGCTTAGAGTGACTTACATAACCAAAGATACCACATGATATAGCTGTATAACCAATGGACTCTAAATCGTACAAATTAGCTAACTCTAATGACGTTCGGTAACAGGACTTTAATGATATAGCACATTTTTCTGTTCCATGATATACCGGACCCTAAAATATTCAAATAGAGAGTAAATTATCAAACATATGGGTTGAATGTAGAACACTGATCTTCTCAACTGCTTGAACTTAAGCATATGATAATGCAATAAATATGTGCTTACTGCCGTATTTATGATATAAGAAATGTTATTTGACATGTTATAACTCAATAGTATACGCGAATGACCAGTTGGTAGACGATTATGGGGAAAAATCTCCTTATGAGCATAACACGCATTTGTAAACTCTCTACCAGCTGCACGATGAATGACCCCATCTACGCCACCGCCTCCGGTCATATGTTCGTTGGCAGCTAAAAAGACAAAAAAGACGTTTTTATTATTGTTCTTTGCAGCGAATAGAAAATTTTTACATTACCGTTGACAATAGCGTCACATTTTGTTTTTGTTATATCACCTTGTAATATGACTAATTCTGTTTTATTTTGATTAATACGAAATGTTCGAGAAATTCGACGATTAAGAAATGTTGTATTCGATAACGATAATGAATGACTAAATAAAATTAGACGAAAACATCTTCGCATTTAATATTCGTTCGAGCAGTATAAGTACGTTTCAGATGTTGAAAAAGTAAAATTCTTTAATGTTGTCAACAACGAACTTAAAGAATAATAATAGAAACTCGCATAAAAAGCGAAAAATCAGAAAACAACTTCACTGAAAGAAAAAGATTCTAGTAAGAAGTTAGCTGGGTTTTTCTAAGAATAACGAACGCTTTATCGAATCAGTTCTTTAACGATACCCACATCGAGTTTCCTTTTTTGTTCGTCATCATATTTAGTTATTTCTTTGTTTTTTATTTTTCATTTATCCTAGGAAGAAAATGTATTTGAGTGAATGAAAGGTGATAATATCGTCCGTGTAATTCGAAAATTTTGTAATTTTCTGGAATTAGAAGATAACGTTAATTATTCGTATGAAAACAGACCTTCACTATTCAATGAAATTATATATTCACCTTTCACTTCAAATTTTTATCCGTTAGTAAAAATTGTAATATAAGATTTTGATTTTTGAAAACTTGTGTAAAAATTTTAATATAAGATGTACGGATAAGAAACAAAAACTCAATAGACGTTTCTAAAAGACAATCTGTGAAATTAATCTAATGATTTATACTGCACTATTGTCGCAGATTGTTAGTTTAGAAGCGTTTATTGAGTTTTCGTTCCTTATATAGCGCCTGTGACACATTTTCATACATTGAACATTACTTTGCGCGGAAATATTTTTAACAGTGATTGGCATATGTAGCGCATATTTCTCGTTTCCAATAGAAAGGACAAAAAATAACAAAATGAAAGAAATGCTCTTTTTTGCCGTTACTATATACTCGATTGTCTCTTGGAGCTGTAACCAAGAATCTTCTGAGCGAAAAAATTTATATGTGGTTTGCTTTTAGTTTCCTTTTCTTTTTATATGTATATAATATTAGAGAAGTTGGCCCTTTTGACATCAGCATTGGCATATGTAAAGATCCGTTTAACCCTATCTAAAAGAATTTCTGTTGATACCTATGTACACTATTGTGAGTAACATATAACACGTGAAAAATATGAAAAATCAATAGAAAAATTAAAACAACATTCTTGCCTGATCAATTAGGCCAAATTTAGAGATTCTTGTCTGAAATCAAATAGAAAAGGAAAGCAACTTAGGATAATCCTGGTTCTTATCTTATTTAATAAAATGAGCAAGTGAATCTTAAATATATTTACATAGATCGACGGGTCTGATTCTCCTCTACTCAAGAAAGAAAAAAACCTTTTCTCACGTTGCCAAGGTAGTAGAAAAAAAGTATACGTCATTTTTGATGCATATGTATTTACTTTTTGGAAGCATTTGGCATTTGTGGTGGTTGTGCTGTGGGGATTGATCTTGGTTGGCCTCTGCCTTTTGACACAGATGATCGACTATCATTGGTTGAACTGAATAAAAACACTTCATAGAGATTGTAGGTTGAGCGAATGTCATCACAGTTTTCCTTCTTTTAAAATAAAATGTACCTCAATGATGTTTGAGGTGATAACTGTGATTCTTCAGTATTTGGTTGAGAATTTTGATTGTACGTGGTTCTAAAACATTTAAAAGCAAAATCAGACTATAGGATAACAATAGAGGAATGAAAAGAAGAAAAGAGAAGATACACTGAGGGCCCAAAAGAGCATGGTCGTTTTTGTTTTGTTCAATATTGTTACAGTATGATTCATTTCGTTCTTTTGAACGAAATGAATCATACTGTAACAATATTGAACAAAACAAAAAGACCATGCTTTTTTGGGCCCTGTGTAGCACACAAGAGAATAGATCAGTTCTCAAACATGCCTATTCTGACTATCATCAACTTTTTTGTGATTATTTTCGGTCGATTGTGTTGATTTTCCACCATCATGTGACGGTCCTGTCTTCTCTTTCTGTTCTTCTTCAAATTCGTCTCTGATCCACACAAATTTGGCTTTACTTTTTTCACAAAAATTTTGTTCAAAATCTTGCCAGACATGTCTATCGTTTATAACTATTCGTACTTCAGACAGTTTATCACGATGGGTTTCGATTGATCTAATTAGAACATTAGTCACATCTTCAGTCGAAAATCCGGCATTGCCACCTAAATGAAGAGCGTGAGTTATGAAATGAATTGGTTAGAAAAGATCTTTGACAAAAACCGCTGATTTTAGCGGTATCTACGCTATTTTGTTCAAAAAATAATCGAATCACGTACATCCCATTGAAATAAATCCTACGTTTTTTATCTTCTTCTCAATACATAATGTTATACAAGAAGTGTAACAAGCATTCAGCAGTTTCCGTGCTATTTGTGGTTTGCCCTTAAAAGGTATGTTCGTTAATATCATTGATTTGAATTTACCAACACCATCACAACACTCCACAAAATCTGGTTTGGAACTTTTACGGTTAAGATCCTTCTGAAGATCTTTACTGGCTCGATTATAGATTGTTTTGAACAATGAATAGTTTGCAGATTTTTCCTGAATATCATCTGGAACTGGTACAACAATACAATCGACATCTTCATCTAAGATATCTCCCTGTTTCAGAATCACTAGACATTTGCCACATTTAAAATGTTTTGCCACAATTTTTTTATAATGACTCGATGCCATAAAATAAACGATGGATTTAGACGAGAAATTCTAAAACAAATAACAAAACTTATTTTAATAGTGTTATATACAATAATATCTAAATGAAGAAGAATACAATAAAACGTGAATGTCTTTCTATGAATAAGTTATAACTAAAATACAGCTTGAAGTAAGAACGGGATTTTTTCCCATGAAATTCTAGCTGATGTTAGCAACGTATACTACTTTTTTTTGTGTGTTAATGAAAAGAAAGAAAGAAAGAAAGAGTTATAAACTCATTTTGTTATTGGATGAACTTACAAGCTACTAGGAAACTGATAGAATTTCAATCGATGTCACTAGGCGAAAGTCACTGCTAGCAGCCGACGTCTATTGATCGTGTACGGTTTTTCAAGGATGGAAATACTTTCTACATGTGTTGATTCTAAAATTTACTACCCATTTTTCCAGAACGTTTTCTCATTGTATACTGTCAAGTCCACAAAAGGTCGATTTTCGATAAATCCTTGCCTGTAGGTTTTTTTGAATGTACGTTCATCTTAACTTTTAATCGGTTTCATTCAACTAATTAATTTTCAATCAAATTAATATAAATAGCTTTGTCGAGGTCGAATATAAACTTTCTAGGCTGAACACTTACAGAAAATGTGCAGACTGTCAAACTTTATCACATTTAATTTCAAAAAGATAATTCATATACGTAATTATTCTTCCTGTCAATATCACAATTGTAAAATAAGTACAGAAAACTACTCAAACATAAGGACAAATCTCAAATATAATTCATGAATAAAATAAAATAAGGTCTTTGCCTAGCATCTGCTCATACGTCACGCAAAATAAGAGTAATATCTATTGAAAATCTTCTTGAAAACTATGCGCAATACAACAAAAGTAGAAAAAATGCCTCTGTTGCTTGCTTGATACTTAAGAGTGATCATATAGCAAAATAAAGCGTGTATAAACGAAACTAAATTGATGAATCGAATATACTAAAATAATCTATAACTAAGAGTGAACTATCATACTGTTCATTAATAGGGTAAGATATAGTAAAAATATTTTTTGAATATTGGGGAGGAATGCATATTAACAAATATTAGTCTAAAATATTTTCTGATATTTAAAATTGTTATCTTTTTTGCGTTTTCATGTAACCATTATTTGGATTTATCACGTCTCCACCTAAAGGTCGACGTACACGAGTTGCTGGTGGTCTTTGTGCATCGTTGTCATACGTAGGAGAATGGTAACGATTTCCTGTTGAAGATTGATAGTCCATCAATTCACCTAGAAAAAACAACAACATTTTCTTAGCCGCACTCGCACAAGATGAAAATAGCACGATGATTCACAGACAGAAAATGAAGCACTTAGTATATACGCAAACCACAGGATCTTTTTTCCGTATTCCTTGCATTATAATGCGTTAGGCATATCGTCATGCCTTGTAATGTGTCAGCTTTTCTATTGCGTTATAGCGCGATAAATTTAGAAAAAACATGTCTTTAATGCATTGTAACACATTAGTGTAACGCGTTACGTGGAAAAAACCGCCCAAAAATTGAAATTATAGTGTTATAATGCATTTTTGTCAACACCTTTCTCATATTTTATAATGCTACAACGCTATAAATTCGACTAGCGCGTTAGTAATTTGTATGTCGTTACAGGGTGTTTCCTAATTCACGTCGCATTATAACGCATGAATCTGCGTTACAGGTTAATGTATTATACCGTCATAATATCTGACACATTAATACGTTATAAATTTTGGCATTACAATGCATTAACTGCTCAAGCGCTATAACGCTATACGTGACAGTGGTAATACGTATGCTGTGGGAGTTTATGTTCTAAATCTCAAGTCAGTAACGTATATGTCTGATATAGTCGAAGTAATTTTTCCCGCACCAACTTTTCGAGAGGAATCGATTGGCAGTCTCAGAATTTTATGAAATGTGTCCTTTACGAGAAAACTATGTGTTTTCGTTTTGGATATTGTCTAACTCGTTGTAAACCGAGTTCCATTTCCATAACACATTGCAATGAGATAGAAACAAATAATGCATTGTAATTTATTAGATATTAACTCGTTACAATACGAGATGCATTATCTAATAAGTTATAACGCTATAAAAGATCTTTCTAAATTTATGGCATTATAGTTAGATAAAACATCTAAGGTATTATAATGCGTTAATTTCTAACGCATTATATTAAAGTAGAAAACTCAAACGCGTTATAATACACTAGAATCTAACGTATTATAAGGCGGTAGACAACTCTAATTGCGTTGTAACGAGATAAAAATTGAAGCGCATTAAAATGCCATAAATTTATAGAGTTGTAATGCAATGAAAATTTTTATCGAGTTAAAACGCTATAAATTCCTAAAAAATAACTTTACAACGTGTTACAACACGACGCGCTACGTCTGTCGCGTTATAATGAGATAAATCTGTAGCGTTCTAATGCCATAATTTTAAAGAAAGCATGTTTTATAGCGTTTAACGCTATAAATAAATAGGGAAGAAGATCCTGTGGGAAACAAGAGACATTTGCCTTGAAAATTCTCATTCAACTCAACCACAATTTGAAACATTGTTTTTTTATAACGATTCAATGCCAAAAAATGAACGATGAAGATGGATGAAAAATTTTAAAACTTTATTTCTTGTATTAGGTGTAAATCAGATGTCTCACTTAATCTGTTTTAGTGTTGCATACATACGTCTAGGACCTTGATCGTAATCACTTGCATTATGAGTAGAAGCAGATGCGGATGAACCTGGTCTTCTCGAGAGTATATCTTGTTGTTGTTGCGATGATCCTGTTCGTGATTGATAACCAGCGACAGTGGATGATGACAACTCAGGTCGTCTTCGTCGATCATTTTCATATCCGTTGTTGTCCTGATCCTGTAAATAACGTTCTCTTGATGACGAAGATTGATAAGCAGGGGTGACGCTGCCGGATGTTGCGTAGGCGTCATGATAAATACGTTTGGTGTTTGCCAAATTCGGTTTGGAATTCGATGGCATAGTTGAATTCATCGTGCTATTGTGTGAAGGATACGTAGAATGATATTGACTCGATGACTCAGAAGGGTTTCGGTTGTTGTTATTATAAGAGTTATGTTGGTTAAGTGGTGATGAGCTTCCTGGTACACGATTGTACGCTGGTCTAGTTGTAGCTGACGATTGTACTCTAGGAGCCTCATTGCTGCCATAATTCGTGTCTTCTGTCTGAGTTTCAATGGGCACCGCTGCAGGCTTCGAAACAACTGGTTGAGATAACGTTGGTGAATTAGGAGGTGGAGCTCGATTTGTTTCCTCAGCCAATGCCGTCCACTCGCGAATAAAAACTTCAAGTATTTTTGGATCATATAAAACGAATCGGATGTCTTTTAACTTTCCAGCAAACTTTTGAACACATTCAAAAGCGATTTTAGCAGCTAGTTGTGGGGGGAAACGATTATTTCCACACGAGATGGCCGAGTACGAGATCGATCTCAAACTGTAGAGATTAGCGAGCCCTAACGATGATTCATAGCACGACTGCAGTTGCATACTGGCTTCTTGAGCATTGTTGGAAGCATAGATCGGTCCAACAGTATTGATAATGAATGGTATAGGACATTTTGTATCACTAATAAATATCCTCGATTCTCCTGCAGGATAATGTCCACCTTGACGGTCTACCGCAATTTGCACTTGAACAGTATAAAACTGTGCAGCGACCTTGTGGATCGCTTGATCAGCACCCCCATCGGGTGCCATGGTAGGTCCAGTAGGATTAACAACAGCATCACATTTTTCTTTTGAGAGATCTCCTTGTTTCATCCAAACTGTCAATGAATTATTATTTAGACCAAACTTCACACTTTTATTATCGTTTTGTTTTTCCACAGTTCTAAATAGAAAGAGACAATATATATACTGGAAGCTCCAAAATTTTGAAACGAAACTTAAGAGATTGCATTAAATTTATAGAACTTCTCATAAGCTTTCGTTCTCTATACTCGCATTTTTCCCACTGCTTGATCAGCCTGGGCGCCATTCATTGTGGAAGACGACGTTTGATTTGGTCTTGGTGATGTTGATGACTGTGGATATGCTGAAGCTACGTTACTAGTAGGCGTTGGTGATGTGGATTGTAGAGTTGACAAATGATGTGGTTGGGATGATGCGTGTTGCTGGTTTGAATGGGGTGCATTTTTGAAAACTCGTATCCAGTTTAAGCAAATCCTATCGCCCCAACAGACAATTCGAATCTCCTTAACGCTACCGTTATAAGTTGAGAAGAATTTGTATGCAATCTGTGCTGCGTCTGTTGGATCATAGCCCGATGACACACCAAATGTCGTTAGTTGTACAAAACGCCAATTCTTTGCATTAGCCACGTTAAAGCCTTCCTGATATGATCCAATGAGATCATCTTCTCGAAAACGAGTGGAATTATAATCAGGTACTTTCACGGTAAGAACATCCATACCGTGAAATGGACCCGACGTTATCTTAGTCAAGAAGGAAGAAGGTGCATAGTCGATAAATAGACGTTCGATTTCGGATTTGTACGAAGTACTTTGTGGAAGTTGATCATCATAATCAATGGAAGCGCGTGCCTGTCCACCGTCGGCCGTATGTTTCCATGCCGCTTGGATGATAGCATCCGGTCGTCTTTCGTATATTTTACCATCATTCAAAGCTATCGTAATAGTAAGTCCGTGTAATGTAAATTTCTCTTCCATTGATAATAATCAAAAACTAAAGATAAAGTTAGAAAAGGTTGAAATTATCACAGACAAAGATGCTCCTCAATAGAATTAAGGCTATTCTACTAGAATATAATCTAGAGGAATCAATAAAGAAAGGAATAATAAGTTTCTATTGGTTTATTTAGTAGCATGCAGCATACAGTAATCTTGTTTTGAAAACAATAAACAAAAAAAGTAATGGTTCCTGAACAACATATTTCAAAACTCTTGTTTCACAGAAAGTATTATTCGAGGAAACTTTGTTTATGTTTAATGAAGAGATGACAATGGATTTTTTCAATGTAGGTGAATCATCCAGTAATCTGAATTAATTACCAAAAACATTTTCTCTGGATTATTAGATAATTAAATTGTTATTTGATTCTCTTGAAAAGGCAAAAAACATCCGTATCAGCTAATGGTAAAACCCAAAATGTCAAACGTGCACTAGTCGATGGATAATAATGGTACCAGACGATTTGCTATCCAAGGTTTCTTTGTCTCGTTTGGTTTTAAATCGTGTGACCATAATAATGTTATCTGATGCTTTGTGTTATTGATGTTTGTGAATGTTCTATTTAAACTTTTCACTTGTTCATCATTGTTTTCGCCATCATTTACTGATGGATAAATTGAACGTATGTGAATTTTGAGTATTTTACCAATGCCTACTAGATCCCATATACTTAATTCATTACTATCATTAAGCATCTTATTAACAAGATAATATTCTAAAGTACTGGATACGTCTCGATATTGTCTTTGGTAAGTATCTAAATTTTGTGCCAATTCAACAATATTTCGAACGCGTATCTCTGTTATAGAATCAATCAGAAGTGGTGATAATATCACTAGACTATTATATAAACTAGTGTTCCCATTTCCCTCAACAGTTACTGGTCGATAATTTTCATAATCATTCAAACAATATTTCTGTAAATAATATTTTGCTACGTGATCCACTCGATAATTGATTTGGTCAAATGTTTTCACCGGTTTATATAAGAATTTATATAGATTGATAATTGTACTCATTTTCTCACATTCTATTTGAACGGAAGACAGTCCATTCACCGTCGATTGTTTAAGGCGATTTAAAATTTTTTCAAATAAATCATTGCGATTCAAAGCAATGCAATTATCACACAGCAACGTTGATTTAAAGGATAAATTTGATTCTTGACAAACTTTACACATAGATGTAGCCGTAACTGATGACTAAAAAATGAATAAGAACGATACCAGGTCTTACTAGAAATTAATAATAGCAAAATTGCTTCTTAGTCAAATATTAAACTATTATCTATATTTCAGATAAACCAGCGTGTCAAGAGATTTTGCACGCCTCATGCCTTTCTCAGTATCACGTATTTCTAATACCTTCACATAATATATACGATCGCATTCAAATAATACCTGTTTTGTTTCATAAATGTTCACTTGTTCAGGTGGTTTTGTCATTCTTTCATTAGATGCAGGTTCTAGGAAAATGATTCGATATTATATTTATTCATCATTGGATTTAAGAAAACTAATCTGATTAATGATATTCTGAAGAAATCATATACCAAGGAAAAGCCTGTAAAGAAAGTTGAAGCATTAGGTAAACAAGCTTATGGTAATAAAAAGTCAGTTGAATTATTCATGCCATATGAGATTAAATAGTAAGTGATTGACCGAAAGTAAAATGTGGTGGAGAGTTAGTGTAATGCTATGAATACGATCAAAGGTTTAATGAGATAAAAGTGTATCAGTCTATTAAAGTATAAAACAACAAACCTAAATCCATTTGACGTATGGCATTTGCCATTAATTTGTCCGTTAGGTTGATATCGCTACATGCATTGTTAGTATCACATATCGGAAAATCTGGTATTAATTTGAATTTTGTCTGTGGCTTTTGTTTACTAATCATTTCGTTGTTACACGTTGTTGTACGATCATTAGGCATTGTCAAGGATGTTTCCTTCTCATGGTCGTCTTGTGTTGCAACGCTTTCCTCTGGTTTTGTAGAACTGTTATCAGACTGTACATTGTTACTGTCAGTGGAAATTATCACGGTTCTTTCTACATCATTTGTACGATTTTCTTCTTCCGCTAATAAACACCACTCGCGAACAAATACGTCATAAATTTTTGGTTCAAAGAGAACAAAGCGTATGTCTTTAATATTATCAGCATATTTCGGTATAAATTCAAAAGCAAGTTTCGCTGCTTCATCAACAGGATAACCATTTAGTCCACAGGAGATAGCCGGATATGCTATAGATTTTAAATCATATAAATTCGACAAATTAAGCGAAGTTCGATAACATGATTTTAATTGTTCAACGGATTGTTCTGATTGTTCTATTGAATAAACTGGTCCTACTGTGTTGATAATAAACGGTGTTGTAAAATTCGACTCAGCGAGAAATATTCGTGATCGTCCAACGGGACATGGTATACTGTCAGTATAACGTCCACAAAGCGTATTGACTTGAGATGTATAAAATTGTCCAGCTACAGTATGTAAAGCTTTATCCACAGATCCATCAGCTTTTAACTGTTCATTTGATGGATTCACAATAACGTCACATTTTTCTTTGACTAAATCACCTCGTTTTATAGAAACTATTAGAGAAGAATTTTTCAATCCAAATCTCACACTAATATTGTCTGGTCTTTCAACAGTACTAATAAAAATGTCCGAAAAAATAATTTAATCATAAGTTTAGTCACAAAATTTAGAAATCAAGAACTTCAACTTTAGTAGAATTCCAAAAGAAATATATCAATATGTTTTCCTACCGAGTCATCTGTTTTCAAAGCTAGCATTCGAGTTATTTATCATGAAATTTCAGTAGTCTGAACTGCGAAGATAGAGTAGAATGTTGTTAGAGCGTCCACAATGAACACAGTTAAATACATCGCAACATATTTTGAAGTATAAAAAAATCAAAACGTTGTTGGTAAGTTACTTACATTTTTTTATATGATCGTTCACCGTTCATCTCAGAAGCATTCAACTGCTTTTCGAACTAAAAACTTTGTTCTGTTGCCTAAACAAGTATATGACCATGTGGATTTTATCTAAAACATCTATAATTAATTGGTTAAGCACTAAGTACAAAATATGTTTTGTTATATTAATTAATGAGGTGAAAATAAAGATTAGAAAAGATATAGTCGTATTTATTCTTTTTTTCGAAAAGTTAGTATCAGACGACTCAGATTAACAATCTTTAACAACTTTGTTCAACAAAAAATATTTGAACAAACTAATTATCTCACATAGACTATATACCAAAAGTGCCATAACGAACATGGATTATATTGATAAACTTTTGTTTTTCAAACAACAAGTATAGATACATAACCGCCTTTTATAGAGATTGGTCAAAAAGTTCAGCTACGAATAAATACTCGTAAGAAAAGTCCTTCTCATTTGCCGAAGGAGACATTCATTTCTTCATGCTGCGATAATATGTTTCGAAATTATCTGACAATTGCCAATAGGAACTTTGGCTACTTAAACTCCATCAGGTTCTCTAAAGACAGAAGAAATCGTCGTCATAACTTTTTTCAACGTTTATTCCACGAAATGTTATGTTACTTACGCCGTATGGTAATGACAATAGTGGAACGAAATGATTTGGCATCCATGGTCGGACAGCAGATAGCTTGTTGTAAGATGACCACAATAGTACGATGTCATGGTTTGACTGTCCATTGTTTATCATTAAGAATTTTCTATTCAAACGCTCAGCATATTGATCGTTTCCACCATTGACTCTCGGATAAACTATTTCAAGACTAATTTGGAGTACATTAGTAAGACTGAGGATATCCCACAATGATGAATACATCATATCACTCACCATTTCTTTGGTAACATAATTTTCAAAATTATCCAAACACGATGATAAATCCTGATAGTGTTTTTGATAGATTGAAGAGTTTTTAACTAATTCAATCACATTACGTGCTCTCAACTCGATCGCCGTCATGTTTGACGATGGTGATAAAGTAATAAAACTATTATAAAAACAATTTCCGTCACCGGCAATCTCGACAGGCAGATATGTTCGCCATGCTTTACCACAATATGTTTGGAGATAATGTTCACCTATGGGATCTCTTTGATATTGTGTATTCTTCGGATCGAAAAGTTTTGCTGGATTAAATGTTAGTGGATATAAATCTAGTACCGGTATCATTGCATTACATTCATTTTCTAAACTTTCAAGATCATGATCCGCCGCTCGTTTCAACCTTTGTAGGATGCAAGCGAATACACCACCTCGTTTTAATGTTGAGCATTCATCACATAACACATTGACAGTACATCTAGAACACAATGCACATGATAATGTTGATTGTTTTATAACGGGAACCTCATTACTGGTGTAATTCATGTCTTCTATTTGATTTCCAGTGGGTACCGTTGCGTACCGCGAAACAATTGTCGAAGTTGACGTTGACGAACGAGCAGTAGAAGCATTGTAAGTAGAGGCATTTTCGGATAGAGCTAGCCTTTTTGAAAGTATCTCTTGTTTCTGTTGCGATGACAGTGTTCGTGATTGATCGGCGTTTATTTCACTATTTGATCTCGGTAGCACTGGTGTAGGCATTGGTATGAATGATGGACGGTTTAGTTCTTCCGAAATTTTACACCATTCATTAACGAACATGTTGTAAATATTTGGGTCATATAAAACGAATCGAATGTCTCGGACATTAAATGCATATTTCTGTATGGAGTCAAATGCGATTCTCGCAGCTTGGTCCGTAGGATATCCATGTACACCACAAGAAATAGCCGAGTAAGCTATTGAATCTAATCCGTATAAATTCGCCAAACTGAGTGACGTATAATAACATGATATTAAGTCAAGAGAAGATTTTTGATATTCAGTGGCTGAATAAATAGGTCCAACAGTATTAATAATGAATGGTGTTTTATTACCAATCTCACTAAGAAATATACGTGACTGGCCTGTTGGACATGAGTTTCCTTTGAAACGGTTACTCATTGTCATTACTTGATTTGTATAAAAATGTCCTCCGGCCCTATGTAGAACGCTATCTAGGCCACCATCGGGCTTCATATTATTATTTGTCGAATTAACAATGGCAGCGCACTCTTCTTTGGATAAATCACCCTGTTTCATTGTGACTGCGAGTAAACTATTATTAAATGTAAATCGTACACTAATATTATTAGGCCGAGTAACAGTTCTAAATATTTCGAAGAAAAATATACCTTCGAATAGTTTAGTGTGCATCACTCACATGACTGACATTCTGTGCTCGTTGATATTATTCTTCAATATTGCGTGTATTGTTGATTTGATTTAGCTTTATCTTCAGTTCTATATAGTACAACTTCAGCAATTAGTCTAAAACCGTAGCGTAAATAACTCATTCGGTTTGAAGATGACATTGTGACGAATACTGCCAGGAAAAGAGATTTCAGTATGTATTCAATGAGTACTATGCGTCTTATATGAGCTATCTATGTCCGTCCACTTGAGAACTGCCATGTGATCAAAATTACCTAGTTTTTCGCACGTTTTTTACGTTAAATTTACATATGATATATATGTAAAAGAGTTGAGAATACACCAAAAATGGATTATAGTCTATTCAAGATCCTTAAAAAACCATTAGATGACTAAAACATATTAATAATATGAGTTAAGATTAGAGTATGTGTAGTGTAAAAAATTTCTTCCATCATTAAGCAAGACATACTAGCTTTTCAAAAATTACCTAAAATTGGTCATTATACGCGTACGCAATTAACCTAAACAAATTTTATTTAGGATTTTTGTGAAAAATATGTTTTTACAGATACATTCCTGTTATGTGTTTGCAAGTTTAGTAAAAAAAACAAAAAAAACAGTCTTCTTCTCTTTTTTATTACTTATGACGACAAAGTATTTGCTTTTATTGACCTTTTCCTTTTTTTCTTTTTTTCCAACTCACGTGGATTTTGAACAAAAAAAAGGTTGATCAACGCTGCCTGAGCTCGACAAAAATATTTTCAACTAAATTATTTGAAAATGTTGGCTTACAACAGTTCTGAGTGAGTTCTTTTCTTCATGCAATCACAACAAAATGCTTTATAGGAAGAAGTATCAACATTAAAACAACAAAAATTCTACTATGTCAATAAAGAAACAGAACAATCTGGTTAAATTCATAGTTTTTACCTCAGACGTAAAACAAGGTACACAACGAGTTAACGAAAAAGAAAATCTTTTTTGCACATGTGTGTGTATTACGACAGTCACGAGTCACAAACTACGAACCGAAAATTGTGCTGAATATCCTGATCTTATAACATGACTTTTTTCACCATTTTAGAAAAAGTTACCACGTTTGCGTAGTTTAAGGGTACCATCTCATCTTTATAGACTTTGTTATAGAATACTTTTACACAGCTCCACCCAATGTTACACGGTCTCAAAGTCTTACTGTCTCGTTTCACAACTTAAAAGTATCAAAGCGAATTGTCAAATGTTTACTGGACTTATATATCTTAACAGGTACGTTTTGTATCAGTTTGATGTACTAACATTACTTTTTTCAGGAGCAAAAATTATTTTATTTCAGTTTGTAAACTAAGTTATGAACTTTTCCGCATGCAATTAGAAATATCAAACAACAAAATTTAATTATGGATAAATTTCTATGGTAAACATGAATCCAAGCTTAAATGTTTCGTGAATAACGAACGTCTCGTGTCTATCGTGAAAAAACAAAATTGTGTTGGAGGAAGCACAAGGAGACCTATCGGCTTCTTATGTCATTTGATCAAGCTTTGGAGACTGCTTTCATTTGATGAAAAATAAATCTTTCTCTCTGATTAGATTTTAAGATTATTATAACTTTAACGAATTAAGCATTTGTCTCAAAGCAGATAAAACACAACATCACGCTAAAATTTCTTTCGAAATAAGGGAAAAAACTGAACTCTTGGAGAAAAGGTACAGTGTTCTGTACTCTTTCCAGCAACGAGTAACGCCTTAAAATTGTTTGGGTAATCAGAGATCGTGACACTTTCTCAAATGTCGGAGACAATTTTCGACCAAATGACTTTTATGGATACCAACTTATATGTCGTGTACTACGGGGTGGAACTGCATGGAAATGTCTTATAACCAATGATCTTTAACGTGTAATTTATTGCGAAATATTGTACAAATATTAAAAAGTTTATCAATTAAAAAGAGTAAAAACATTCAATAAGACTACTGAAAAGACGAATCTTTCTGTAAAGTTAAGTTAGAAACAACCAGCCCGTATCTTCGTTTTGTTAACATAATGTAGCCACAGAATCTTGACGATATCGTCGAAATTCAAATTCAACATCGATACGATAAATACCAGATAAAATGCAACAGATAAACATTGTCCCACTGCCGGCTACATAAGTCCAGAAAGAAAAGCCATACTTATTAATCGGTTGCAGTTTTTCAAATCCAAGAAATATGCCTATGGCCACTAATGCAAGAATAACTGAAATGAAACAAAAAAAATCATAACTTAGTTTGTAAACTGAAATAAAATAATTTTTAGTCTTGAAAAGCAGTGTTAGTATATCAAACTCAGGAAAAACGTACCTGTTAAAATGCATAAGCTCAGTAAACACTCGACAATTCGCTTTGATACATTTAAATTGTGAAACGAGACAGTAAGATGTGTTAAAATTAAGGCAATAATAGATGTAAACACAGATCCAAGACAAATAGTGATCGATGCTTTCTGATAATCTACAATAAAACAAAAAGAGAACTCGTATTAACATTCAATAATGTTCCTTTATAATTTATTCGTTAATTCTCATTATTTCTGCTACTTTGAACCAATCTGGCGTATTTCGGAATATACTTGTCACTAGACATTGCAATCATTTGTTGGAAAAGAACCGATTTAGATCAAACCAAGGCTCGAAACGGTTCACTCGTTTGTTCAGTTCAGCCTTGAAAGGAGGAAAAGAACTAAAATCCATGACGGATGTTACTGAAGACCGGATGGATGCGGATGAATATTTCTAAAATCACAGACGTCCGATGCATTTCTATTGGTTGAAAAAGTTGCTCTTTAAATTGAAACATGTTGCTTTAAATCGGTGATTATATATCGGATGGTCTAGAAATAATCAAGCGCTTTCGGAAGCTCAGTTCTACTCTTACTAATGCAGTGCTTGAAGGTTTCATTTTATAGTCAAAAGATGCAGAATTTAAAATTGTTTACAAAACTAGATAGATATTTGATTTTGACATCAATTGAGATTCTTCTACACAACAATGAAAATATGAATCCCATTTTTCAAAACTATTCTGCTCAGACTTTAATTTGTTTACAAAGTGTTTCTAATCGCATGGTTCAACTTTTTAATGATTATTTTTCTATCAAAAGATGCAGAATTTTCTGAAGAATCTATTCGTGTATTTTGTTTCAATCCATAATGCTTTTCTTGTGCGATATGATGCTAGAATAGGTTTATACGTGGGATAATTTTAAAAAATGGGATACTCTAATACTTTCATAATTATGTAGAAGAATCTCAATTAATGTCAAAATTAAATATCTAGTTTTGTAGACAATTTTAAATTCTGCATCTTTTGACTATAAAATGAAACCTTTAAACACTGCGTTAGTAAGAGTAAAATTGAGCTTCCGAAAGAACTCAGTTATTTCTGGATCACCTGATAGACTTTGTGATTAAACTTCTTAGGAAACAGGTTTGATAATGACAGAGTTATTTATTTTTATCTCTCTGGCTTCTTTTCAAGAATATTGTCAATAATAATTTCAGTTGTTCCTACTTCTTCAATATGTCTGATTCTAACACGAGAAACTCATCTGAAAACGTTGCTTCCCTTCTATATTTTCTCCTTCTTCTTTAAACTCGAATGTCCAGCATAGTTGCACTCAGATCGAAAACTTATTGAAATCCAATTGTGATCTGAAATAATTTATCATTGCAAAGAATGGACAAATGCACTTAACTTCCGATGCCTGGAAGACTATATTCGATTTCCTAGCTAAACGTCAATTAGATGACACATATCAACGTATCAACTATGTTGATCAAGAAAAAAAATGATTAAGCGGATCATCTTGTGTTGAACCAGACGGATTGAAGGAAATTATCGATCGAACAGGCGAACAGAAAATATAGACTGACAGATGAAGACATACAATGATCAATAATGGTTGCACAAAAACAAACCAGATGAAGAAAGATTTGAACCATTTCGAGTTCTGTTTTATACAGTTCCACTGTAAGTTTTTTTAAGACATAAATTCAAATATTTTTATTCCAAATATGCATAATTAACATAATTATTTTTCTGTTTATTTATTCTTTCGACGATTATTAGCATATTTAAACCATATTGTTGATGCGTGAACCTCATTTGAACGAATTAAATTGTTTATTATAACATGTCCAAATCATTCTATATACGAGTTTTTTTTTCTTTTCTCTCGTGACAGACCAATATATCGGATTTAAAGTAACAACATTTTTTTTGTTTAATATTACAATGAAAGATGTGATAGAAACGGAACTATTTTCTTTTTTTTGTCTGTCATATAGCTCAACTCATGCACAAGTATTTTAAATATGTACATTATCGTCATTGTAACGTCTCATAAAAGACTATTTGCCGCTGGGTGTAGTAATCCTGCATCATTATATCTGAACTTATTTCATCATAGGTTGTTGCTTGTATGACCGGTTATTGTCTATGCTGACCTAACGAGAAAAACTATATATATATGCTTAAACATATATATACAAGAGATGAAACAAAGAGAAAATGGAAGTACTATTCGATTCTAAAAGGTGAAAGCCATATAGTTGAATTTAATTAACAATAATGAAGAAACAGAAAACTGATGTCGGATGAACTTCAGTCATTTTGATAAAACTCAGATGATAACGTTTAATCATCATCGTTATAAGAAAAAAAAGGAAGAAATACAATCTACTTATAAAAAAGGATTTGTTAAACGTTTCACAAAAGATTGTGCAAACTTGACAATTATAATAAAACATCAAGCAAATAAACGCACGTGAATATATTTTACCTACTAAACTATACGTGTAAAAGTTCGATAATTTCAGCAAGTTAATCAATACTTGATCAAGATTGGTATTTATGATTATGTTAATGCAGTTTATAAAGTAACGTATACGCCAGAAGAATAGTTCGAAATAGTTTATCAGCTTACTCGATCATAGATACAAAATATCGATAGCAATCTGTCACAATTTTCTTCAATATATTAGCTGGTTCAAATAAAATGCTAAGTATTTATCAAAAGAGAAGAGATAAGATGAAAACAAGTCAGTTTGTTTTCAATGATTCACCTTGTTGTAGAATAGGATACTCGTCTTTAAATCATAAACAAGTTATCTTACGCATATTTATTAGTTTTTGGAAAAACAAAGTTGTTCTTACCATATAAAATTGATTGTGAATCATTTTTATACCATTTAATAAAATTATTTGAACATAAATGTGCTTCGACCAATGATTTTGTAATATTCGAATATCGATCAGTACTACCAATTCGATATAATCGTACACATGACTCAATTATTCCAAAAAAATGATCATCATAGACTAGCCAATGTGGAGTAGTAAGACCAATTAATAAAAGTGTTGTTGTAAGTAAAATGAGAAGAAAATTAAAAAGTAAAATATAACTCATTTTTTGTGTTGATTAAAAAATTTCATAAAATAAAACTTAAAAGACAGTGTAACTCTGTCTCTTACTTATAGGTGTTTAATAGGTCGATATTATATATTCAATGTGCAAGAGAGATAGACCATACTCTAAAAATTGTACATGATAAGAGAAGAAGAACAGAAAGAAAAAGAAAAAGTTCTTATATTTCATTTCTTTTAATGTCCATTCCCTTCTTTTCACTAAGATCTAAATGAACACACACACACACAAACTTCTCTTAATATTAATGTTGAGTGAAAAAAAAACCGTAGATCATGTTCTGAAGTATGAAATTTTAAACTTTTATATTGAGAGAAATATTTCTTGGTTGGAATAAAGTATACTCATTTATTTTTCTCAGTTCTATACTTCTTTTTTATTTTCATTATGTAGAACGTTCATTTTTCTCACATAAAACTGTTACGTAGACCGAAACTATCTCTATATTAATTTTTCTCTACAATGAGTTGTGAGACAGACAAAAAAAGGATTCAAAGAAATATCCTACTCTTAGTAGTGGAATGGTATAGTATGAGTTGCAGATCAAAAAAAGCCTATGTCGATCATTGTTATGTAATGAATATAGTTTTCTCATACTTGTAGAAACACTAATTAATATATTCTCAGTTTTGTATGATTTTTAATATAATAATTATTAGCTATTATTGCATCGACTACTTGCTTATCATGAAGAAAAGTTCCGAATATGTAATTGGTATGTTCTCACTTTCGAGAATCTCTGTATTTAAAAGTTACCTGCAGAGTTAACCATATTAGAAAAAAAATCTCATCGATCCTTCCATTTTATTGTTAGCAAGATAAAGATGTTCCACTTCATTATGACGTTTTATTTTTTACTTTTAGTGAAAATACAACTCACTATAGTGCTTTCTAATTGTACGAAATAGTTTAGTATTCAGATCACTCTATGCGGAATACATCAGATAGAGTGAGAATAAAAACAGTTGAAGTGCTTGTCTGAAGTAGAAAATTATGATCATTGTTGTTCGAAAACAAATCAAAATTGTTCAATGAATATACCTTCTTTTTTAGTCTCTCTCTTTCATTATATACACATAAATTTGAATACATGCCTGTATATAATTTTTTTAAAAAGTACTCCACAGTTGAATAAAACCTGTTGAACATTTTTATGGTATAACATAACATACTATACATTTTTAAAGTAAAGCTGATAATGGCCAAACAATAATATATAAATTTACGTTGCATTAATATGTGTAAAAGTGCAACCAAGAGAATCGAAACAATTTGAGAACGAATAAAAATATATTGAACCACTATTCATCACAAAAGTTATTCTTAAAATACGTCATATAAAACTATCGACAGACTTCAATTCGATTTTTCTGTACTCGAACTTAACTAAAACTGAATCAAATAATTAATTTATATAAAGAGTATAAACCAATTGGATTGTACTCAATCCTCAAAAGATTTTTTTTAGCTAAAAAGTCGGATAAGTCAATTGATTTGTTCCATAAAAACGTCATTTCTACTGTATTAATGACAAAATAAAAGAGTCATTTAAATTATAGTGTACATCATTTCTTTTACAAACAAGAAAAACAGTTTAAAAATGAGAAACGCTATTATTTACAAATTATTTAACGTCTTAGATTAAGTAAATTATCAGTGAGTCCTTGTGTTGATGGAGACGACTGCTGATGTTTTATTATTCCCAGACTTGAGGGTGTTCTTGGACTGTTTCCATGAAATGTACGATGAATAGGAGACGGTGTAAACATGTTCGATCGATTATTTACTGATGATGAATTAGTTCTATTCACACCTAAACGTAATGTCAATAGACGTTGAGCTGCAGGTGACATATTCGATACAAGTTCTTGTTTTGTTTGTTGTTGTTGTTTAGATGTTGTTGAGAAATTTTTATTTATCGTTTTAATCGCTTCTAATTTTCGTTTACGATGTTGTTGAGATGCTTTTTCAACTAATTCCATTGCTAGTTGCTCTCGTAGTGGTGTTGTATTAATTTTAAATGATGGGCCAAGTACTTGTGATGTATCACCATCCAAACAGAATGGAGTACCCTCTATTTGGCCCCACGTCATCACTGGACTCTCATCGCCGTGTTGACCAGGCATCGGTGATGGTGTAACAACAAATCCATAACCGTTTACTTTAGGAGTTTCAGTTGATTTAATTTCGGAACCGTCAATATCAATTTGTATGGCTTGTTTACGAGATGTGGTGATTTTTGATGTTGAATCTGTTATAGCAAATGGATCTTGGACAAAGCGTGTATTGTGATGTTGTATACTACGAACACGTTTAGCATGTTCAATTTTTTCAGCTGATGTCAGTTCACATCCTACAAAAACAAAGTTAGATGTAGTGTGATACATTCAAAAGACAAATAGATTAATCACAAAGAACAATGATATTTGAAACAAATGAAAATAATTATCTCCAAAAGTATTATCGATGACTTACCTTCTGGATAATACATTACGGCATTCTTCGCTGTATATGGCCATGTTACTATGGTTCCTGGATTATTTGTGATTGCTTGTTGTTCCACAGATGGCAGTGCCAATTGTGTTTCTTGTTCCTAAATACAGAAAAGAGAAACATAAGAAAATATGGTTAATTTTAAATAGCTTTCTTCGTCGATTTTGACACAATTCAAAGAATTAAATATGTTTACCATTTTTCTTAAATGTTGTTGTTCAAATAACCATGCCTGATGCAGTTTTGCTCTCTCTCTTTTCTCTTTTTCATCCATTAATTGTTCAAACGATATATTATCTTCACTTGTATTTAAATTCAAATAATTATCCAACGTCAGATCACGTGCTCTCTCTAGAAAATAGAATAAATTCTAAAACTTTTAAAATATGTATTAAACTTTTGGTACTAAACATACTTTTCTTTGTCGTTGTTGTTGAAGCGTTATCGCCGTTATCATCATCATTACATTCATCTTCTTCCTCTTCTATCATATGTTGTTTTGAATGTTCATCTTTTCGAGTTTTTGGAGTATCACGCATTTTTTCTAACGGTGTTTCGAATGAATTTGACGGTGTATCTAAAGTAGAATAAAATGTTAATCAATATATATTCTTACTAACTGTATCATTTAATTACCTTTTGCACCCATTGTTGGAGACGGTGATGGACCACGATAAATACTGTATTTCAACTGCAGTTCTCTTAACGTCACAACATCATTCGTAGCTAATGCCGTAAGATACTTTTCTTGTGCTTTTAGTTTTTCAATATTGGGAAAAAAATCACGTTCAATTATGTGTGATAAATCTTGAACATACTTTTCTTCATCAAGAGTTTTTCGCTTTTGACGTCTTAATGAAGGTGGTAATGGTTTACGAAAGATTTCAATTTCAGATGTTGATGATTTTTTTACTATGATACTATGTGGATCAATTATTTGAGGTGTAGGAGTATCACTCATGACGTTGGTAAAAATAGATTTTACTCTGAAAATATAAATTTGTTGAACGTTAAAGAAATACGCAATAGGAAAAAGTTGTCAAAACGGAACATTGTTTTAGTGCACACATCTTGTAAACTGTGTTTAAAACATAGCATTTCTATAAATTAAACCGTCAAGAAAACTCTACTAAAACAAACTTTTAGCTTTTTATTAGAAGAAAAAATCAATCTATTAAAAACAAAAAGTATTAAAAAACCAAGTATGCAAGAGAGATTCAATCCGTGGAATGTAATATAAATCCATAAAAGAAATAAAAAAACACAAAATCACTGATAGTCCAAATTGTTTTGTTTAAAAAGCAATCGACAAAAACGGACAAAAAAAAAGCCGAGCAAATGAGATTGAAGTACGTAAAAAAGCAATACTTGAGTTTAATAATTTTATATCAGATCTTCATTTAAAAAGAAAAATATATGGCTTAAATTCTGCATGGTTGGAATGAACATTAAAACAAAACAGAAAAAAAAATCAAGATAAAACTATGTTTGTCGAGGAAGCAATGTTATCTTTTACTTAACTATTTCATATATATCACAGTTGATTATTTTGTTTCGTCGTTTAAACTAAGAATTCTTGCACCATCACTCGGATAAAATTCATAAAACGTCGGTTTTCCTTCGTATTCCTTCTTTATTGCATCAACACACTTTTGAACAGATGACTTTTTAACTAGTGTAACGGTGCACCCTCCTAAAAAAATATAGCGCAGTCGTTTATGTTTAGTTAGTAGATTCAGTGTTTTTATAAGATCTATTTGTTTTGGAGTAGGAGAAAAAGCATAGTTTCTTCCGCTAAGTAAAATCATAAGTCGTAACCTACTTTCTCCGTTAAGCAAAAAAATTAAAAACAAGACGCGTTTTACATACCAAAGCCTGCTCCAGTCATTCTAGTACCATATACTCCATCTATATCTTTAAGTATTTCAACAAATTGATCTAATTCTTCACATGATACTTCATAATCGTCTTTTAACGATTTATGACTTTCAAGCATATATTTTCCAAATAACTCGTAATTATTATCAGCTAATGCTTCAGCACCCTTTTTTGTACGATCGATCTCTGTAATAACATGATAAGCTCGGCGATAACTAACATCTGGCATCTTTCCATGTAGCTTTTTCAATTCATCTAATGACTCAACATCACGTAAACGTTTTTTACCTAAATATTGAAGCTGTAGAAGAGACATTGGAATATAGATACACTTTACAGTCAACATACCTAATATTTTAGCAGCTTCCTCACATTGTTGCACTCGTTCACCAAATGTTCCCACACCTAATTCATGCTTAACATTTGTATTCGATACCAGTATTGCCACATCTTGATCTTTCATTGGAATTAGTTTTGACGTATTTGTGCGACAATCTATTAATACGGCGTGATCTTTTTCCCCCTTACAAGCAACATACTGGTCCATAATACCACAGGGCACATTCGCAAATGTTTGTTCGGCTTTTTGGCATAATAATGCTTTTTCTAATTTATCAAGTTCTTGTTGATACAAGCATTCAAGAAATGTACACATTGCCACTTCAATTGATGCTGATGAGCTTAATCCACCTCCCACGGGTACATTGTTACCAATACACAACTGAAATGCGTGCTTTTGTTTTGGTTTAATTTTATCCAGATACAATGCCAATACACCAGTCACATAATTGGACCACTTTGGTGAATCAACGGGTTTCACCACTTTGGTTAAATCAATGTCAATATGAGTCGGTTTATCGACGTCCTCTGATAATGTTTTTATCGTACATTTTGTTCCATCAATTTGTTTGCCAACAATAATTGTACCTAGTGTAAAAGTTAAGAATACCTAGTAAGAAACATAACATGAACAAACACTTGATGTACCTAACTGAATAGCCATTGGGAATACAAACCTAAAAGCAAAAATACTAATAATATTCGTTACTTTTAGCAAGAAATGATACAGCTATGATACAGTAAATCATATCCAAATCGTTTATAGTAGCCTCTATCTGTTTATTCCAACTCTTGAAAGTAAATCTAATAGTGATTTTTTCTACTCGTCCTAATCTTATACATAAAACGTACCCATCATTGTAATCTAAGTGTTCACCAATCAAATTTACTCGACCAGGAGCAAATATACATATTGTTGGATCACTTTTAAATTCATCATGGAAGGATTTTATTACTTCATTTTTTAATACATTAATTTTTCCAGTAGACATGGTGAAATGTTTGAAGAGCAGGAGAATTAGTAATTTGATGACCACGGATCTATGACTACAACTTTAATTCGGAATTAATTTTCAGTTTATAGAAAATCGACCTGGAAAATTATGGAGCTTTTTCTGTAATTCCTAAAATGTTCGTAGATTTTCTGGCTTTTTTTTAGAAATTCGTGATTTTCTAATATTCTAGAAAATCGATCGATTTTCTATAAATAATTCCCAAGATTCTTGAAATTCGAAATCGATTTCTAACATGCAATGAAGGATTTTTGTTCGCCTTAACTTTGACACTCGTATATGTATGGCTGAAATTGACCAACGAAGATCTGCATGCGTCTTGTGTAGCGGTATCTGAACAGAAACGGGATAGGCCCTGTCTACACTACAAAAGTTATATGTTCACACTTCGACTTAAGCAACTTAATTTTTTCGCCTTAAGGATTCTGATTGGTGTCTTAACTTTTTCTTCGTAAAGGCACCAGTCAGAATCCTTAAGGCGAAAAAATTAAGCTGCTTAAGTTGTAGTGTGAACATAGCCTTTAAGCAATTCTATACTGGCTTAAACTACCTTTTAGCCAATAGAATTACTTAAAGCTCCTTTAACTTTGGGTAATACTAAAACGCTGAATTTTTTTACTGAATGCTGAATTGCTGAACGACACTGATTGGCTGACTTCAAAACATGGATTTCTGCTGATAAATTCAGG
>CAJNOQ010001609.1:0-29956 GCA_905250885.1 Didymodactylos carnosus | reverse complement strand
TTTTACCATTAAAACCTACTGAAAATACACATATGAATACTGAAGGTAGAACAGCAATTATTAAACAAGCATCAATTAAACAAATACAGACACATTTATTCGCATTAACTAATTCACAAGAAGTCAACGTATTAAATACACAAATAACAACAATAATTCAACAAGTTATAGATCATATAAATAGCACGAATATTAGTACTAATGATACAATTGAAACTATTTTGGATAAACAAAAGCAATTACAACTTGCCTATAGCATCAAACTAAAAGATGATGAAACACAAAAAAGCTTAACAAACACTTCAGTATTTGAACATCCATTTATAGATAATACAATATATACAGGTACAGAAAATGAAATTAAAATAGCAAAACATATAACATTTCAACGTTTTCAAAGTCAACAATTATCATATTTTGCATTACAATCATTATTATCAGTACTACTTGTATTAATTAAATCTGTACATAAAACAGATTCTACTATTATTTATCAAATATTAACATTGACAAAACAATTTATACAACAAATACCAGCAAGATATTTATCTTCAGATACATTTAAACAATCAAGTCTATTTACATCATTAAAACCATTATCTAATTATATACAAGAGTTAGCTGTACAAACCGAAGATTTAACAGCGAAAAAACAAGCTATTGAAATATTATTGAGCTTTGCTGTAGCCAAAGTATCGTTTATAGAATTATTACCATTAATAACAAAATTAGTATTAGATAGAGATAACATAAATATTTATGATGTTCGTGGTTTATTTTTACAATTAAATGAATGGACATTATCAACTGTAGATGAAGTTGACTTAAAGAAACAATTAAATGAAGATAAAGAAAAAGCACATGAAACATCAATAAATACTACATATTTTGTTACAAATCCATTAGGATACCTACATCAAATGAATGTACTATCAAATACAACTTTAATGTTATTGGATGATAATAAATTTAGTGGAATATTTGTAACATCAGTATTATTAGCACACATAGATTATCATAATGAAATTAATTCTGCATGTGCATTTAACACTGGTTCACTTACTAATTCATTTTCATTTTCATTTCATGCAGATACGTTCAAACTATTGTTCACTATTATAGAAAACTTGAGTTTTGTACAATTATCAGATTATACAGCGTACATATTAATTGCTTGTTTACGATTATTTACCACACATTTAAAATTTTTAATTAAATCTGATCTTAATACTACTGAATTTGTTACAAATACAGAATTAGAACAATGGAAAGAATTAATGTTACAATTAGCTACAAATTATGAAATGAAAATAATTGATAATCATAATAAGATTTTATTTGAACAAATACGTACAACTATAAGTAAAGAAGCATCCAAATCATTTATTTATTTATTAGAAAAATTAACACCAAAATTAATTGATAAACTTCAATTTATTTATCAATATATAATAGATAATAAATATCCAATATTAATTCAACAATTATTAATAAATCTACATAATAATGTAACATTAAAAACATGGATTGAATTACTATCTTATGGTAAATTAAAACAAGAAATGAACAATGAAGAAGAAATAGATGAATTATTGATTAAACAAACTCAACAAAGTTCATTAACATTATTATATTCATATATGGATATTTGTTTACAGTCAAACTATATAGTACAACAAAAACAATTAAATAATGAAATAATTATATTGCAACAAGTATTTCTATTATTTCAAGAATTATTATTCATTGCATTAAATAATGAATTATCTATCATATCTAATGATAATGATTATATAATTGATATTCATTCATTTACAGTCACCTCATTCACTATATGTTATATTACACGAATATTAAATGCTAGTATAAATACAACAATTGTTAGTGATTTATTTCAATCTATATTAATTGGTTTATGTTTATTAACACAAGAAAAATTTAATTTTATAGCTATTCAATCAATATTTACAGCTATTTTACCATTATTAACAGAATATTTATTAAATAATATCACGATAAATACAAATTTTTATTTAATTATTTGGTTATTAGGTAAAATTAGTAATATTATGTTAAATGGTAGAAAACAACATATATTGGAAAAGAAACATTTTAATACATTAAATTTACCTTTATTTGCTGGAGGACATGAAATAACAATAGAAAATAATGAATATATATTACAATCGAATTTAGTTAATTATTTAAACTTTAATTTATCTACTCTACAAAAAACAAGTAAAACTAATTTGGACTTTTTAATGTCGATTTATAATAATATTGATGATGGTGCAAAATTATTATTAAGATTAAAAAAATTTATTATAGATAAACAACGTCTACAAAAATCTATTGAAATACAATCAAATGAAGCTGTTGCTGCATTATTTGCTGTTTATATTAAACATTATCGACGAATAGAACTTGCTAAAAATGAATGTCAAATAGATTTAGAAATTAAACCTCATAGTAAATTAATTTCACTTTATCAATATGCAAATTATATTCAAACATTATTTGCTCTAACAAAAGCTCAAGGTGGTGATTGTAATGAATTATATACACAAATTAAAAAAAATACATTATTTTTATTAGTATCCATTAAAGAAAGTAATTTTATTCCATTAATTAATGATACAAGTTTTATAATATCAAATTTAAAACGGCAAAAATCATTATTAGATAGTCCTGATTTAGAATTAACACCAACTATTCCAATAATTAGTTTAACACCTAAAAATCTATATAAAAGACAAAATTCTAGATGGACAAAAGCTAAATATGTATTACGATTGCTTCGTAATACAATGAAAGTAATTATTCGATTAAAAAAATTAATGTTAGCACGTAAACAAGCAATAGAACAAAAACAAGATAATGAAAGTATATTACGTAGAAATATTAATACATTTGTATATGAATATAAATCTATATCAATAATCGAAAAAAATTTACAAACAGAAGAAATAATTAAATGTATAGAAATACAATATGAACGAGCCATTACAAGATTAATTACATATAGATTTATTCAAACATTTATAAATAAATTATTAAAAATTGAAGATGAAAGAATTTATATTATTCTAGCCTTTTATTTACCACATTTAAGAAATATGAATTTAGATTGGCATTATTTAGAAAATATTCAAAGTTCAAATATAATATTAAAACAACAAATTGAAGATGTATATTATTCAATTATTAAAACAATTGCACGATCTTTATCATTAATAATACCATCAGTATTAATCGTATCTAGAATATTAATATTAAATTTATTTAGTTTACTTAACTTATCATATAGACATGCCGATCTATTTCATATATATAATTCTCAATTAACTAAATATTTATTTACTTTTTTCAGTTATATGAAGCAAAATAAATTTGACTGGAATATTAAATTTTCGGCATTCAATTGGTTTAGAATATTAGTATTACAATTATCAGATATTATTGAAATGGAAGAAAAAAATAATGCTGTTGTTATTCAAGTATTACAACGATTACACGAACATATATTTCATAAGTTGATTTTAAACGAATTACAAGGATTAAGACAATTAAAGCAAACGGCTTTAGATACAGATACAAATAGTAATATGTATGAAAATACTCATTTACATAATACTGGAATAGGTTGGTTTATGGTTACAAAATCCACATCATCTATTGAAAATACAACAATGACAAATAAATCAAAACTAGAAATTGAAATATATACAAATCAATTGTTAGTCTTATTGCTTAGATGTGTACATTTATATTCACATGTTCAATATAGTTGTTCAACAATTGATTATATTCAAGAATTACTTTTCATTTATAGTAATAGCATTAATAATACTAGTATTATACTTTCATTAAAACTTTTACGTGAATTATTATTATTATTACCTAGAACTGATCAATTAATATTTAGATTAAAACCAAATGAAATAGTAAATAATAAACAATTATTACAAACATTTTTATTTACTATTGGTGATAGTTGTGTAAAAACATTTGATAATAATATTGAAATTAATTCAACAACAGTAACTGAATTAATTTATATATATAGAACATTAATGTCTATACGTTCATCATGGCAAACATTAGCAATACAATTAATTATAGATGCTATTAAAACAAGTATAACATTAATTAAAACAATTAAAACAATAGAAATTAGTGAATTAAATTATTTTTTAGCATCATTATGTATACTAGGTGGTTATATTCAACCATATTGTGAAGGATGTATAGTAGACGTATATGAAGATATTAATAGTAATGAATATGAATCGGCAATTATCATAAACATTGATAGTAATGCTCGAGATTTAGGTACAGTTGATACATTACCATATTATATACAATATGAAACAACAAATAAACTCAAATGGATTAATGCAGATAAATTACGTATACGAGTATGTGTTCCAGTGCCGAATTTATTACCTACATCAACAGTTTTAGCTGATACAGATATAACTATGTTTGAAACAGCCTATAAAGTTGCAGAAATAAATGCACATTTAATAATAGACACATTATATTTACTTATACACAAATATACAATTACAAATGATAATTTAATATTATTACAAATTCAACGTCGTTCTATTGCAGCATTATCACATATATTGAATGACAAAAGACTTGTACAAATATTTATCAATAAACAATATGCACCTGTTGTTGCACAATTAGCTCTATCAACTAATACAAGCAATAATGTTATACCTGATGATTTACGTATGACAAATAAATTGCATTGGGAACAATATAGTTTGAGTCTAGATCGATGTGTTCGAACGAAACAAATATTAAATGATATAGAAACAGTTGAAACAAATGTTAACACAAGTGTAATTCTGTCTGAATTACCACATACTTCACTATTAACAACATTTGGTTTTCAAATTTGGAATCAAGATGTAAATGATGAAATGATTTATGATCCACTTGTGTATGATATTGTGTCTACAAATCCAGATAAATATAAAAATTGGAAATCGTATGCAACAGAAACACAAATAGAAATATTGAAATGTGGTAGAATTGGAAATGATGAAATTAAAATTATACCATTTCCTGGTGAAAATAATGGAACAATATCTGAATGTGGTAATAAACATAAATTTCAAGGTCATGTTACTGGTGTTCAACATTTTGCTACATATCTAGTTGAAGATATTCAATTAACTCAAGGTAAATGGTATTATTGTATTAAATTGAATACTGATAATCTTATGCAAGTAGGATGGATAACAAAAGGTTTTAATCCTAATCCAGAATATGGTAAAGGAGTTGGTGATAATGAATATTCATGGTCTTATGATGGTTCACGTGGCACTCTTTATCATAATAAAGAAGGTTATTTTGGAGGAGATATTCGATGGAAAATAGATGATGTTTGTGGATGTGGAATTGAAATTAATGAAGGAAATACAGTTATTAAATATTGGTTAAATGGTGACTTTTTGGGTATAGCATTTTCACATAAATCAAATACGAGTATACAATCTGCATTTCCATGTAATATGTTACCAAATGAAAAATATACAACATTTTATCCTGGAATAAGTATCTCTAATACTGCTAGTTGTGATTTTATATTTAGTCCAGAAGATATGGAAAAATGTCCATTACCAAATGGTTATAAACCGTTACTATTACCAACACTAATTCACACAGAAAATACATTAGTTCCTTATCCATATAGTACATATTTAGTTGGTAATGATCCTATAGATTATTTTCATATTATACGTAAACAATTTGATTTACCATATCGATTTCTACGTGATTTCATAAATGAACAGCATATTCAAACGACATTTGCATTAAAAGATATAAATATGGAACGACAACAATTAAAATTACAAAATAATGGTATTTATTTACCTATTAATACAAATATTAATAATGAAATATCAACTGCATTTACAATTAGTTTTGATTTTGAATTAGATATTACATCTAAAATAAATATTGATGAAATAAATATTAAATTATTAACATTAGATACAGAATCATATATAATACCGTTACAATTGAAGAAATTAATGGAAATAAATAAATTAATATATGAAAATAAAAATATTTATCATATTGCTATAATATTTGAATTAGAATATCAAGTCAAAATCTATGTAAATAATGAATGTATTAATATTACACTTGATGGTAGTGTATTTAATATTAGTGAAAAAAATCTAAATCTATGTATATTACCTGAATTTGTAGGTGAAATTAAAAATATTGGTATTTGGAGATATGCATTGTCTGAAAAATACATTCGAAGATTATTTACTTATGGTTTAAATTATGTTGCAATTGATTATCAAAGATTACAACAACATAAAAGACAAGAAAATACATTTATATTCAAACAAGCTCAATTTTCACGTGAATTATTATTGTTTACTGAAACATTTGACACAAAAATATGGGAAAATAAAGTAAAGCATGTTGACATAGATGAATACAAATATTTCAAGACATTATCTACAAATAGTGAATATGCCATACAACTATTTGGAAATAATAGTTATTTAGTATTAGATAAATCAGTTATTGATGAAAATTCATATGAAGATGGAAAAAATGAAAGAAAATTTATCGATAAAGCACCATCTCCATGGACAGAATATACAATTATTATGGATATTAAAGTACCAAGTTTACCTACTACTACTGTAGAAACAGATAATGATGAAAATAAAGAGTCTACAGAAACAATAACTCAAATAAGAAAAGAATCAATTAGTTCAATTAATACAGATGTGAACTTTCTACAGCTAGATGACAATTTTCTAATTACAGAATCTAAACCAGTTTCAGATATATTAACGTTAGTCAGAATATCAGAACAATATGCCATTTATGTAACAAAGGAAGGTAAATTTTCTGTATCAGGTATTGAAAGTGAATCAACATTAAAATTAAATGAATATGTACGTGTAGTTATTTGTAAAAATCATAATAATATTCAGATTTATGTAAATGGAAGATTAGAATTAAATGTAGATGTTGATAAACAGACATATGAATTAAATGAACAATGGATTTATTTATTTAAAGAAACAAATATTTCAAATAGTACTACTGTAGATATAGTTCGAATTGAATGTAAATCAATTACATTTAAAAATAAATCTCTCGATCAATTACCATCAATATTAAAATCAACTGAACATTCACTAGATACATTTGTTGGATTACCATTTCCAGTATTATCAACGAATTTAATTTCAATAGGTTATAACAAACGATGGATTAAATCTATTATAAAACAATACAATACAAGAAATATTCAATTAATTGATACATTGATACGTCATCAACAGCAACAATTAATAAATGCAGATCTCGATAAGAAACGTAAACATAAATTGAATTTATTATGTAGATTAAGTCCAAATTTAGATAAAGAAAAATTGGATAATTTTATAAGATTTTCAAAACTTGATACTGATGTCGAGATAGCTGTAGTATGTCAACAAATATTAGAACGTTGGGATGAATTACAAATTGAAAATATACCCACAAAAGAACTGTTGGATAAAACAACTGTAGATTTAAACGTATTTATGGATGATAATGATGAGGATATAGTTACGGAAACAATAGAAAAACCTACATGGTATTCAAAATGTGTTGATGAATTAGGTATAAAAGACGATATATTTAAATGGATACAAGATAAAGCTCAACAACAAACTATAAATATGAATACATATGTAGATCCACTTTATAAACTACTAGATTTAGATAAAGTTGAAGAAAATGACTTATCAAATGAAACTGAATTAAAAATTCAACGTATTCAAAATACACAAAAATCAATTCAATATTCACATCAACAAATTACATATAAACAATACATAAATTCACGTATTTCATCTGAAATAGGATTAACATCTATATATGCAAGATATACAATATTGAATATGTTAAAAGCTTGGACAAACAATAATGATACACATGAAAGTTTATTTCCATTAATAGAATTTGGTGATATGAGTTGTATTATTAAATTAATACGATTAATGGATTATCATTATACATTTATAAGTAATAGTACGGATGAAACTATAGATAGAATGAAATTATTAATAAATTCAATTATTCAAGTTGAAATAAAAACGTTACTTAAACTAGAATCTAAAATTACACGTAAAATATTTCAAACAATAGCACCATTATTATATCAATTACAAATAGATATTATTATACAATGTATTCAATTTATATTAAATCCAAAATTATTAGAAATAACTAATGAGACAATAGATGAACATAAACTCATTGAACAACCGAATTTCATTTTTATAATGAAAACATTAAAATCATTTCTTGAATTAATTAAAAATACAAAAAAACAATATGTTGATATTTTAGTTCAAATTCTTTTTCCTGAACAATTAATTAATTTATTATTTGATTTATTTATATTAATTTCAAATCATCAACAAAAATTATTTATTTTACAAATATTTGGAATATTAACTAAAATGACTAATAATTTTAGTTTAAGTATAAATGCACAAAAATTTTTATTAAAATTATTTGAATTTCTAACAAATCAAAGTTTAATTGGTAATCTTTCAATTCATAATTTACAATTTGCTGTTTTAGATTTATGTTATATATTGAAAGTAAAAGAAAAAGAAAAACAGGAACATATTAAAAAAATATTAGATAATGAATTTAGTATAGATTTAAATAATTCATTGATAAATGAATCATCCATGATAATAACTAATGGTTTTACTAAAATGTTTGAATCAAATAGTTTTGGAGATCGTGCTGGACGTCAAGCATCAGTAAGAAATCGTGGTTTTCGATTAGCTTTTAATCTTGGACTACTTATTTTTCAACCACAATTAGAAGTTACAATATATCCTAAATATATAGATTGTTTACTCGATTTATTTATAATTATGGATGTAATAGAAACATTAATTGATAAAACAAAACAAAGATTATTTTCCAAAGAATTTATTAAACAATCAAATTTATTTGGAATTGAATTATTAAAAGAAGAAATTGAAGAATCAAATAAATATTTTAATAATGTTGCTGATATAGAATTAATTAAATTTATGAATAAACATATTAATATTGATTGGCAACCATTACCAAATTCAAATATTAACGATTTTATAAATCGTTTACCAAATGAATCAATATGTAATACAAAATATAATACATATATATCATTATGTAATATACCTGCAATTTATATACGTACACGTATAAAATTATTGTATTTATTTAATATATTGATCGGAAAAGTTTTAACAATTCTTGATCTAAGTTTACCAACAGGTATTTATACACTTATTGATAATATTAGATTAATTAAAATCTATATATTATATAATACTAAATTAACATTATTTAATGATGCCCTAGAGAAAACATGTCATGCTGAACAAGCACCCACAGTTGAATTAGATATTATTAAAGCAAGTAGTTGTTCTTCATATAAAGATACAATATTTTATCAAACTTATAAACAATTATATTCAAATGCACATTTAACATTTCGAAAACCAGAAAATACACAAGTTTGGAGTGTATCATATATTGGAATGCATAGTCAAGATGCTGGTGGTCCATATAGAGATTCAATTACGACTATGTGTAGAGAAATATGTAGTTCTAAATTATCATTATTTATATTATGTCCAAATGGACGAACAAATAGTGGATTAAATCGTGATAGATGGATTCCAAATGTATTTTCACCACAAATAAAAATTCCAAATAAATTAAAATATCAATATATATTTATTGGACAATTAATGGGTATGGCTATAAGAACGAAAAATTTATTAAATTTACAATTTCCATTATTATTATGGAAATCATTAGTGTATGAATCAATTACGATTGAAGATATAGAAGCTATTGATATACAAAGTTTTAAAAGTATAAATGAAATGGAAAAAAATATGAAACAAAATAAAATTATAAATGTTAATAGTGATATTGATAGTGATAAAAAATGTACAGATAATATGAGTTTACTATTTGATAGTATTATGAATGAATTAAAATTTGATATTGTCGGTTCAAATATGGAAACATATGAATTAAAATCAAATGGTTCAAATATTCCAATAACTATAGCTAATTATCAAGAATATTGTATGAGATATCGTGAATATCGTTTACATGAATTTAGTAGACAAATTAATTATATTCGTCAAGGTTTATATAGTATAATTTCATGGGAAATGTTAACATTATTTACTGCAAGTGAACTTGAAGAAGCTGTTTGTGGTAAAGGTATAATTGATGTTGATTTATTAAAAAGACAAACTGAATATGTACATCCAGATGATAATCATAATACACCATATATACAACGATTTTGGTCGGTTTTAAAAGAGAAATTTGATGAAGAACAAAAGAAGTTATTTTTGATTTTTGTTTGGGGAAGAAGTACGTTACCTAATCGAGAAGAAGATTTTACACATAAATTTGTAATTCAAAGACTCAATCCAGATGGTGATGTAGACAAAGCACTACCGAGTAAGTATTACAGGGTATAACGATTTCTTTTCCTTTTCAGTAAATTATGTTAACAAAAAAACTCAGTAAAAATCTATTTGGTCTTAGATCAGATTCTGATGGAAGTTTCAACAAATGTTGATCACATAAAATTATGAGGAAGAAATCTCTTCCGGTTTAGGAGTTTTCCAGTCCAAGGTCAAGAAACGTCTTCCATTGTGGAATACACTTGAACCTACAGATGTTGACGTGATTTTCTTTAGACGAGACAAACAAAAATAACTGCATGAACAGATAGAACTTTTCCAAAGTTTCTTAAGAGAAGTTCGGTAAGAACACTAAGAAAATACATAATATGTTCGGAAGCTTTTTTTTAATTTAACTATGTCTGTTCTATTCTCCATCTAAACTTATCTATAAACTGAAGTTTTTCGACCTTGGTAACGTTCCCATTGGAACTTTTGGAAATAATTAGAAATTAATGAAAACCAATTTAAAAAAGTCTCATATTAAATTAGTGCGCATTAATCTTTTTCTGATTAAAAATTAGTCCAGATTAATTTAACTTGATAAATTAATCCAAATCAATCGAATTTTAACCAGTTTGAATTAATTTTACCTGACACAGTAATGCGGACTGGTTAAAATTCGATTGATTTGGATTAATTTATCAAGTTAAATTAATCTGGACTAATTTTTAATCAGAAAAAGATTAATGCGCACTAATTTAATATGAGACTTTTTTAAATTGGTTTGCATTAATCTCTGATTATTTCCAAAAGTTAGGTTTGGCTGACGAGTTACAACGTTTTTAAAAGAACGATGTCGAAATTTTCCTGGATCCTACGTTAAAATATTTTAAGTTTTCTGCTTCTCTATATTTTTTATCCCAATAGAATTATATATCAGTTGAACGAGCAGAAGAACCCGAACAAGATGTACTATGTTTCCCCTCTTCACGCTCGAAAACTAAAGTGTAAAAACAAACAAACGAAAGGGGATCGATAATAGGCAAAATCGGCCCCCTCTCCGATCAAGCTCATATTCACAGGTCTGATGTAGTTTTTCTCCGTGCTTAAAACTAGCACCTCAAAGGAACCACTTTCAGCCGCCATGGAAAAAATTTTGCATCCAACCTTTTCTCCTCTTAGATAAACTTTCTTTACAATATTTTCCTCATTTCTTCTCTTCGTTCAAAGCAAACCACAACCACTATATACCACTCGATAGAGAATGTCACTGGCTACAAAATGATATATATAAGGTTGAGATCAAATTATATCTGGATGTCCTAACAGTAGAAAGACTAGCCCCGACCTCCGCAAATCCATAGATCAACAGCATTCATCGCTTATGACATCCAGCCAATTTATCGTTAACCACTCCACTTTATATACCACTCAATAGAGAATTTCACCGGCTACAAAATGATATACCTGGGAGTCTTGAGATCTCTGAAAAACCCGGTTTTCTAGAAAACCTATGGATCTTAAAGTTTATCGAAAGCTTTTTATCCATATCATTAGATAGTCCCTTCAATTCTTCATATAATGAGATGCTGGGGAAGTTACCACAACCGTGGACCACCGAGTTACAAGCTTTTTAACATTATGAATATAAATTCAGTCGGATTAATGCCGTTTTAGATCTGTATTGTATTTTCTATGCGACTTTTTGAGACAACATGGCAGAAACTTCCCCAGCATCTCATTTTATAGAGAACTGAAGGGGCTATCTAATGATATGGATAAACAGCATTCATCGCTTATGACGTCCAGCCAATTTATCGTTAGCCGCCGTTTTCCCCGGCGGCTGAAAATAGTTCCTTTGAGGCGCTAGTTTTAAGCACAGAGAAAAACTACATCAGACCTGTGAATGTGAGCTTGATCGAAGAGGGGGCCGAATTTGTCTGTTAGCGACCCGCGTCCTTTGCGAAATTCGAAAAATCAAAGTTTTTATTAAAAGCAAAGACTGATTAAGCTTCCCTTAAAAAAGAAATGCATAGCCTTTTTGTAGAGCAAACAATTGCTTGATCAAAAATTGTTTTTTCAGTTTAACTATACCAGTTCGATTCTCCATTTTGAGCTATTGAGCTAGCTGAACTTTTTGAAATTAAAAACTCAAACTTTTTATGAAAAATAAACATCTTTGTGGGGCAAAGAAACAATAACTGCAACTGCATATCTAGCCAGTTACATACATTAAGGAGTACTATCTGAAGAAAAAAAATGTGCATTACCATTTTTTGAGTATTCCGAGAATGGAAAAAGCTATGGAGGTGTGATTTTCGGTATTTGAAAGAGGACGCTTGGGGACATGTTTCCATAACCAGAAACTTTTCCAGGAGGGTTTTGTAAAACAGATTCTCAAATCGCATATATTCTCAAAGTAGACATTAACGGCTACCCAACCGTGTTGTTATCGAAAAATCGATTGTTGGATTCAGAATTACGTTTCTTGATAGGGCAAGATGTGAGAAATCATGAACAAGGTTGATAAGTGCGAAGTAATGGCTGATTGCATGTTCAAAACAAATTACTTAAGATCACTGTGTGGAGCAAAGAAACTATGACTGCAGTTGTATTTCCAGACAGTTTGGAGAGATTTACCAAGTACTGTCTGTAAAAGAAAGTAGAATGTACATGTCCATTTTCTGAATATCTCGAGAACGGAAAGCGCTATCGTAGTGCAGTTTTCGCCATTTGAAAGAGGAGACTTGAAGGCATGTTCCCGTAACCAGATGAATGGTTTGGGTACGATATCAGTCTCAAGACTGGTACTCGATGCCTATTGATAACTTCCGAAACGAGTGAATTATAACTAATCAGCGGTGCTGAGCGTCGTGCCATTTTGGAAAATGCTTTTAAAATCTAGAGAGAACCAAGATTTACGAAAATTAGAGTTTTCTTACAGTTCTCACCTAATATTAAAAAATTCCCCATTCACTCAAAAACATCAGAACGAGTTGAAAGGTTCAAAATGTGGTTAACTTTGTCTTGTACGTGATTGTATGAGCGTAAAAATTGAACACCAATGTCTTTGTGCAGAGATTTCCTATTCTTTTCAAATACTATAGGTTTTCTAAGTCATCTGAGTAGATTTCTTATGAATAGGATACAGAATGGTGTACACAGTAAACATCCTGAAGTTTTCAACTAGATCTGATGTTTTTAAGTGAATGGGGAATCTTTTAATATTAGATAAGAACTGCATGAACACTCTAATTTTTGTAAATCTTGATTTTCGCTAGGTTTTAAACCCATTTTCTAAGAATAAGTGTTGGCACGGGGCTCAGCATGGCTGATTAGCTATAACTCACTCATTTCGGAAGTTGCCAATAGGCATTGAGTATCAGTCTTGGGACTTCAGGGAAATCAGATACCATACTCAAACCACTAAAAATCAAGGTCTCGCTTGACTCCGATTTTGAAGAGGACATCCTTAACTGTCAAGCAATGAGGGGTGATCAACATAATTCTACTGAAAGTTTTTGAGATACCGCAGGGTTTTTAAAGATTCCCTAGAAAAGCTGTTTTACAAGACCATCCCGAAAGTTTCTGGTTATGTAAGGATGCCTCCATGTTTCCTCTTTTAAACGACGAAAACCGCACCTCGATAGCTCTTTCCGTTTTCGAGTTATTCAAAAACGACAGTAGTACACTACAGCTAACTCCCACGGTTGAAACCCATTACTAGATTGTGTTTAGATTTTTCCCGTGAAAATTTAACACTCACCACTCTGTTCTCCAAACAGCATTAGAACAAGTGTCGAGGCCTTAAATACAATGAGGTCAAGTCAGAATAAGGGCTTTTTATGATAAAGTAATAATATTATATATACATCTAAGAACAAAACAGATAACGTTATAGTCATAAGTACAATAGGAATAATGTTGTCGGAGGCATTGAAACGAGTGTGAGGACATACTTTGCAAGTAATTACAGCTGATAACGACTTGTGATGACATTTTACTTTCATGCTTGTAATCTGACGATTGACGCCAATAAAGGATCCATTAAAGGTACTCCCTCCTATAGATCGAGTTGAATTCTGACTTTGAGTGACGGATCTATCTACTTTCAACTTGTGCTGTTTCGTATTACGATATTATTGTAGTAAACAGATACGTCTGAAAGCTTCTAAACCCAGTTCGATGTTTGGTGGATAGTTAGCCTCAAACTTGAAACGCTATTTTCAGACAAACAATACATTTATATGTAATCGTTCATGACTCATTCTACAAACATATCAAAACTGGAACTTCTCAAGCCAAAGGTGAAGTCCGCATAAGAACGGTAATCGGTCCCAACCTCATCAGAAACACATCCGATTATCATATTCGATGATTTCAACCCCTCCGAACGCTTTCAGTTGAATATACCCAATAGAATCTACTTGAAACCAAGCAACAGTTTAGCACCAACAGTATGACTGTAAAATCAAGATTTCTCAGTAACCGTACTATATTAAGCCTAGCGTAATACATCATTCGATGCGCCATGAAAAGCTCTACAACATGTGTTAATAAGAAACTTAATGATGCATACCAGCAGGTTGTATGAATTTAATACTAGACTTTTCCATAGGTCAAGACTATGCCAAGGGAACTATTGTTCACTTTTTCTTTGAAACTAAAGAGGATCTCTAAACACACATACATTATTCGATGGGTCTTGGAAAGCTCTACGGTGCTGTTTAAAAGGGTTCTGTCGTAGCTCTTTAAACCAGGGTCTCTGGAAAAACCAAAATCTCAGAAAACCAACTCCCAGAGTTCAGTCTAAAAACTCGTTGCAAAAACTCCATTCTGTAGACCAAACATTTCTGATGAAAATGAGACGTCTCCGAGCTCTTTACGATACTTTTAGTGAATCAGCATTCAATGTACGGAAGGCCCCACGCTTGTTTTCCAGCTCTTTAAACCAGGTCTCTGGAAAACCAAAATCACGGACCGTCTCATACCAGCAAACCTAACGGGAAAACACTTCACCTTTGCCCAGAGTTGTAACCGGTTTAAAAATAAGAGACCGGATCGGACCGGCCGGTCCAAAAATAAGAGATTAGACTGGCGAAAAACTGGCAAAAGACCTGCCGGTTTCGAAAAATTATCTAGACTGGTTAAAAACGCAAAAGAACGGTAGGTTTGGAAAAAATTTTTAGACTGGTGAAAAAGCGGCAGAAAACCGGTTGGTTTTCAAAGATTTTCTGGAAGGACGAGAGGATAGAAAAACTCATGTTTTTTTAGTGACGAAGAGAAAAATTCTAAGAATTTCAAAACCAGCAAAAAGCCGGTCAATCAGCGGTCTTCTGCAAATCTTTCTTGACCAGTGGAGACCGGCGGGTCTAAACTTTTTTAGTAGAACGGACCGGCCTGGTGACAACTCTGAATTTACTTTCGAGGAAAATGGAAAAGAAGTTTTATTCTTATGGTTCAGTTGACTCGAAAACAACTGAGCCTTAAACAAAGTATTGACACTTTTCCATAATCTACCAGTTATGCTGGATCTGATGAATATGTTTTTCAAACATGTACGACACATCTTTTAGCATATAGAAACACAGACATACGTAATTACGTTAGAAAAAAAAGTAGAAGCTTCAACTAAGCGAAAAACCACTTTTGTCGGCACAAAATTTAGGCTATTGGCAGGAGAGACTTCAAGCATGTCCTTTTGTATTATTGTAGGAGCTCATACTTGTTATTTTATTCTTGATTTACCTACCTATTCAACTGTTGAAATAATGTACGAACGATTGAATTACGCTATTACTAATTGTTCAAGTATTGATGCCGATGTTGAACTGAATGAAGCTCAGAATACGTCAACAATACTACAAGACCCAGAAGAAGAAGATGCAGCACTTCTAAATCAACAAACACAATCATCAACAAATACAAGTGCATCTTCTTCAACTTTGACTGAAGCGGAAGTAGTAAGCTAATAAATTCATATCTTATGTTGTTATAGTAGTCCGTTAATTTTATTTGCTTTTTTTATTTCTATGTAATTACAGAACTCTGATTAATGCACTCAATGTTAGCGGTGTAATTATTAAATATGCTTTTTATTATCAGGAATTATTTAATAAGTATAGATAACAATCTTTATTTGAATGGAACTTATGCCACAAACAAACAATAACATGTGTCAGGACAAACATTGTGTCTTAATGATACTGTCCATGGCAATAATCATAAAAATCAACACTAATTTGATTTAGTTTATTTAATAGTTTTTTGTAAATTGTTTGATTATATTTGTTTGTTCAGCCATATTTGTAGCTCTTCTTACGATAATTTCTTTATTTTATTTTGCAATTCAAGAACTAAACGGAGACAAGTGTGATTTTGAACTTTCAAATTTCGATTGCTTCGCATATCATTGCGTCCATATGAAAAGTGCGAACTCTTGTCAGGCTCAGAGATATATGCTCATATGTAGATATCAAAAATCTTAGAATTAATTCTACTTGAATCTACCATATAATGTGGAATAGGAAAATTCAGAAAATTTTTTTTTTTTATTAGTGCTTTTAAGCGCCACTTTCACCTTATGTTCGCACAGAAAATAAATCTAAACTCGAATGAAAAATACGTGCGTGCGAAGTATAGAAACGGCGGCAAGCATGAAAGATAATGATTTATTAGCCGGTTTTCTTCGGAGCTAGGCAAAATACTCGAAGTACTCGTACTCGTACTCGAGGGACTGATACTCATACACGTACTTATACTCGAGGTGGTCAGTACTCAATAATCTAATGTTTGAAATTCCAGATGAAGTGTGTGTTATTTATGCGAAGAAAGTCGTGAAGAAGATTTACTTTTTTTCTAAAAAGCATATCTATCCAGGATTATATCAACTTCCTCTAAAATATCTAACGGTGCCTGCGGCATCGGCTTCTATCGAACGCGTTTTCTCGCAAAGTGGTTTTCTGATGAGACCACATCGAGCATCATTAACGGCGAAGAATGTGTGTCTACTAACTTTTCTAAAATGTAACAAAGTTTTACTTTGATTCCATTTACTTGAAGGTTGATAATACAATAAATTAAAAAAATGTTTTAACATTTCGCTTTGTCAATAGTTTGTTCTGACCTATATATCAAATAAATAAGAGACTAATTAAGAGAATAACTAAAGAGCTATAGGACTTTTTTTCCCACAAATGATTTTAGACATTCATAGTCATACCTGGTTCAATGGTATCTGTATTTAAAAAATTGGTGCTTATACTTGTACTCGTCTCATACTCGAAGGCCCGGTACTCGTACTCGACTCGTACTTAAGAAATCCCGTACTTGCCCAGCTCTGGCTTTCTTTATAGGATAACTAATTAGAAGGAAAAAAAATGCGGTCATCTTAAAGAATTCAAGCGCGAGCTAAAGGAAAGCTATCCGTAAATTCCCCTCTCCCCCTTTTTGCAATGATTTTAAATCCCTTTTTCACGAATGATTACATCATGTTTTATTGGGACTTTTCTTCGAGAGCATGATGTAATCAGATCTTACTATAAGTTCACTCTAAATGCCGTTGTCTAAGACAGCTTATGCGGTTTTTTCTTCGGGAAGACGATGCAACTCATTTTAGACTCGATCACAACTTGAGCTCAAAATTCTACACACATTAATTGTATCGTTTAACTTTTTGTTTAATTGCTTACTTTGAATAAGTTACCGTTCAATAGCTTATTCAAATTTTTGTATTTATATAAAATACAGGGACATCATCATTACAGTGCCACAACATGGCAAAGAGAACAACCATGAGAAGAGAGTACATTTATAATTATAATATTTTCTGAGTTTCATGTTCTTTTCAAGTTTCTGAGCCCATATTTGGAAAGAGCATAGAATTCTGATCTTAAGGGGGGTTCCCTCCCCATATGTGTGTTCTCGAACTATGCCAGTTTAACGAGGACACCTGACTACATATATCCTTAAGTTCTTTCGATGAACTGGTAAGTATTTCCAGAGTTATTAATTAATTAAGTTTAAATTTTCATTAGATTTTAGGTAGCTAGTCCGCATTTTGAAAAGCTTGTAGCTCGGTTAAAAATAATTGTAGAAATGTCGTTCTTGCATGGTTGGATAGCCAATGATCTGCTGTTATGGTCTGATGAAAAATTTTTAAAAAAAAATTTCTTAAGACTATAATTTGTAATTAATCATGCTAATAGCACTTTTATTTGCGAACTAACGATTGATTGGAAACGGTAACGTAATATGCCATCCGACAGAAATTTCCAAGCGCTACAAAACCTTGCATTTGTCGTTTCAAAAATATTACCTAAGCAGTGATCTGAACTCGGTTTTAGGCAAATGAGGTTTCTACCATGGATTTCTCAACAAAGCGGCCATGGATTTGAGCGGTCATTTTTTGAGTAGTTCGAGAACGAAAAGAGATAGAAAGTTGGGATTTTCAGCATTTTGCCGAGAAGGCATTACTCTATCTTCACATCTATTTGGTGCTGAAAATCATGGTTTTTTAGGCGGTGCATGTGACTGATGAAAACCGATGAGGTTGCCAGATTCTGAATTTGTGGTGAATTTTTAATTTCAACATAGTGACTGGATAGCCCAAAGTGTTCTCTACAATTATGCGTAAAGCCGACCACTCTATCTATTGTGGTTCTCGAATGGCAGACATTTTTCTGAGTCATCCGAAATTCGTTACCATTTGGTCAGATAAAATGCCTGCCATTCGAGAAGCACAATAGATAGAAAGGTAGCTCTTGTGCAGAATTGTAGAGAACTTTGGGCTATCTAGTCACCATGTTACAATTCGTCAGATTCAACCACAATCGTCCTCTGTGACATGGTTTGATAAAGTGTGAGGAACCACCCATTTAATGCAGTGTAAAACTCTTGCCAAAGATCCTGCAATAACAAAGCATGCTGGAGTAAAAGTCTTGCTACAAAAATTGTGCACAATGGCAGACTGCGGGGGTAACGTAGCCTGTTTTTCAGAGTTAATGGAAAGATTTGGCAAACAATTAAATTTAAACCTTTTTAAGTTTTAAATTTTAAAACAATCTGGACCCTGTCGGATTTCAAAAGTATGTCGAACCAGAAAGCTATATATCAGGTTTTGTAGAACTTCTCGCGGCGGATCTAAATATAATAATATCTCCCGGCTGTCTATAACGCTTTTCACCGAAACATTTTGATAATTTTCACATCCTTAGTAGCCATTCGTAAATCGACTACAGTTGGATGAAGCAGCGTTATAGACAGCCGGGAGATATCTTATTTTGCTCAGAATTCTTTTCTCTATAAGGCTGTATGGTTCGAAAAGTCCTCATCTAATAGAAAAGATGAAGATTATTCAAAATAGTATTTAGATTGGTTCCAGCTTTTACTGAAAAATCAAAAACAAAGAAGTTCTTCTGATTATGAAACACTGCACTGCATATATAACACCCAAACGCTTCTTTTGCATATCTTTAATGACTGATCCCACCTGTCTAGATATTTTGACCACTTCAGTTTGTAGAGAACTATCCAATGGTATTCTTTTGGAAAATATATAGTTTTTCATTAAGACAGAAAAGGCTTCTAAAAGAGTATTCTGCAACTGTTTTCGGTAGTCCAACGCTTTCTTTGCATGTCTTTCGTGACTGGTTCCACCAGTCAAAGTATTCTAACTGGCTTAGTTTGTAGAGAATTTCACGGGCTATGTAATTGTGTATAGCTGGAAACTTGTATCCCTTTTTGGCAAGTTTTTCTCACCAATGACCTTTCAACGTTTAATACCGTCGTGTATACTATGTATAAAATGAGCATAAATACGTTTCTCTTGTAACATAAGCTGAATCTAAAAGATGCATTTTGTTCAGAATTCAACACTCTATAAAACTACATGTGACTTGGCCGGTAAATATGTGTTTTTCGAGAGACAGACCCCTTCAAGACCCTCCTCAGGACTTCTTGTCTCCAAAAACCTTTTTTGTGTGTCGACCATATGTATGATACTCCGTTTTGTTCAAAAATTACGAATATGGCGTTAAAACTGGTTGGTAAGTAAATTAGACCAGAAAAAAACAAGTTTAAGACCAAGATATACCCTATTCCTGTATACTTTTTTCCAGTAAAGATTTTTTTTCCCATAGACGCAGATGGATTTCAGACCTCTGCATAAAATGTGGCAGATAGAGCTCATACTTATACAGTTTTTGACAAAATTACAATTTGGTTCTGGATATCATTACATTACAGGATTTTACAGCTATTTTAGTGTGCACATACAGTATGTGTATGATCGATTTTTTTTATAAATTACCCATTTTTTCCTAGAAGAACTACGCTCTATTACCCATTATCGAACTAGTTTGTACGGTTTCATTGCTCACCAAGAATATGGGTAAGACAACATCTCATTGTATTACATTACCGAATCTCGACTTTTCCTCTTACATCAATATCGATTATAGACCTAAAACATGGTAACACCCAGATCTCGGTAACCAGAAAGTATTAACCCAATCCCAACACAGATTTAGATCCGCCACGAGAAGCTCTACAAAACCTGATATATAGCTTTCTGGTTTGACGTACTTTTGAAATTCGACAGGGTCCTTTAAAACATATTGAAGAAAATTTTGAAAATCAGACAACGTTACCCCCAGCAATCGACCATTGCGCGCATTTTTTGTTGCAAAAGCTTTTTCCAACATGCACCGTTTTTTGCAGCACTTTTGGAGAGGTTGTTTTCAAAATACTTTTTAATTTCCCAGCAAAACCCATTGGAAAAAAATTTTGTAACTCAATTTTGATCACTATTTTTACGTTTGTGCACACCATAAACCGGGTTATTCTGACGTGGCCCAGCGAACTGTACAACATTTCGAAATAAAATGAAGGCGGGGAGACCCTCCTTAACCCATAGTTTTCGACTGTTCTGGAATACTTTCAAGAGGGCCAAAAGGAGACAAATACTTTGTCTAGAAACTTTCGGTCCACGCATTAATTATCCTTGAGATGATGTTATAAAAAATGCTAGAATCACGGCGCACTGCATTATTCGTAATATCAATTCGATTTTGATTAAGACCAACAAATGTTTTTGATAGAAAGTCTCCATAATATATCATATATGCATGCTTTGCATAAACTTTTAACCGTACGTTTCTTCCTATAATGAGACAACTTAGTTTACTGGCACTTAAGTAGATAGTTTTATGATAAATGTTTAGAACACCCATTCTGATGCACAGAATTGTAGCTCTGGAAAGGGCTATCTTTTGGTATCTTCTCATCTCTATTACGTCAAAAAATTGAAAATACTCATCCGTATTCACTTTTAAACGGAGAGGGCAGTCAGTAAAAGGCCCTATAAATGGGCTCCAGTTAATATATTAGATATCAGTTAAATCATTTTTTTAAACAGTTGTTAATTGCCTATTCATCCATGAAATTGAAAGCTATTGCGCGTGTGTCAATATTTTTTCTTTTAAGCTCGAAAACGCCAAGTTATGAGATAATCAATCATTCTTCGACCAATTCTTCTAGCGAACGATGCTGATCAATTCGCAAATAATTCGTAAAATTAGTTTACAAATTTGTGTTCACTGTTTTTGGAACTAGATTGATTCGTAAATACGAATTAGCGAATTCGTATTACGAACTGATCCGGTTGAAAATGGATCTACGAATTGACAAACCCATTCTGCAAATTCATTGAGAATCGATGTGTACGCTTACTAGGCTACGTAGGGACACGACACTTTTCTCTGAGGTTAAAAATAGATAGATTCGTCTCTTCTCATCGATTCGTATACCAATTCGCCGTTATTCTTACGAATTCGTAAAATACGGCATGTTGTGTAAATACTCACAGCCATCCTCACTGCCTTCCCTCCCGCTCGGCACATGCACACAAAAGGGAGAGAGATTCCTCTCTGTTTTGTTTAGTACAGATACATGTATTAATATAGTCTATTGTCACATTTTTTGATTAATCCATTCAACTGATCAATTCGTATTCTACGAATTCGTAAAAATAACGGCGAAGTGAGGTGAGCAGTATGCGACTCGATGAGAAGAGACGAATCTATCTATTTTTAACCTCAGAGAAAAGTGTCCTGTCCCTGACATCAATTCGTATTTTACGAATTGTATTAATTCGTCGGTTATGCTTNATCTATGAATTCGTAAATTCGCATTTTATCGTATTTTTGCCAATTTACGAATTCGTACACGAATTCTTGGGGACCAAAATGATCATTTCACGAATTCGTCGATGGTCGACCAATTCGATTTACAATTCGTAGGTAACGGAAATTTCTTTCTTACGAATTCGTCCTAATTACGAATTGGCAAAAGGAAGAAAAGACGCAATTTTTTGGTTTGTTTTTGACCATTTTTGTTAGTTCACATCACTTCACATTGAATTACGAATTCGCAAAACAATGGTAAAATGCGAATTGTTGCATCATTTTTACGCCCAAAAATTGCGATTCGTCAATTCGTCTTTAGACACTTTGTCCACACTAATGGATTTACCTTCCTCTAAGCCTTATAAAGTCTCTAAGTCTTATAAAGTTAAAAGTCTGAAAAAAAATCTGACTGAAATAATTGGTCTCTCAGATTCAGACTAGAAGTGTAAATAATACATTTTTAACATTAAATATCGAGGTCGAACGTAGAAAAATGTAAACAGAAATGATTATTTTCATGGATAAATATTGCACCAAGTTACCTATATTAATACAACAAATTCGTCATCATATATGTTCTAACTGCGCATTCCAGTCTTTCTCGAACGTTAAGGTAGAACGCAGTCACGGTTGAGAGAAAATTTAACGTAGTAGTAGCATTCAAAAGAAAATTACTTTCTGATTATCATCATTCATTTATATTACTATTAAGGTAATGATGTCCTTTCTTGTTGCCACCTTGTAGTTGATAGAATGTGAAACAGCACCACTGACGCACTTTTAAAGACAGAAAAATATTTAAAATAACTTAAAAGCGTGTGATACATTACTTCCCAATCATGAAATTTTATAAGAAATAAGTTAGCTGCTCGTGCTGAAGAAGCACCCGCTTCTCCATTGACTGCAAATAGTTAAAAGAGTAAAATTTAGCTGATGTTGCTAGGTGTGTCAGGACAAACCCGTTAACCCGGCTCAGTACCAGTTGCAGCAGGTATATATATGTACAGAATAGAAAAACTGAAGGAAAGTCAACGAAAAGGAAGAAGTATCTGCAGAGATTCGAAGCCAGTATATAAAGATTAATAATCTTCTCCGTCGGCCACTGTAACACACAACTAAAAAACATGTTTTTCGGCTAGTTTCGATTAATTAGTGAATTGAACTTGCAGAAGTTTAAGTAGAGTAGTCTAAACTCTTAGCTCAATGTTCGACGACAAAACGCTTCCTTCATGCTGAAAAATCAAAAATATTAAAAGGAATCGCATTTTCACCCTAAATAGAAACTTTCTAGTCTTCTAAAATGAAAGCTTTTCGTGTTTCTGGCGTCATTCCTGTAATTTCGGCTAGATTATAAAACTAAATACGCTATTTTGAAGACGATTAAACTCTCGAACTTTCGAGCTAAGAACAAAGTTTCATTGCGGGTACGTAGGCGAAAAAATATGTACAAAAGCGGCCGGTTATTTTTGGCTGCCTCGTTAGCATAAGTCTACTTTTGAAGCATTGTGAGCAAAAACTGTTATTTCAGTTGATGTTTCTCTTTTCGTTATTCTGCAAGAATAGCGAAACTGAATATTCTTGTCACAGCTGTGTTCGTCTCTTCTAGCTTTCAATAAAATAAGTCAAAATGTCATCAATACTCAATAAAATATTTGGTAAAAACGAGAAAGAGCAATACGAGATACATCATCGTGCTTCTACAAGAGCATCTGATGCTGGTAGTGGCGTAACGCATACGGCGGCCAGCGATAATGTTCGTGTTCGATCGTCAATCACATCAGATACGCAATCACAAATAGACATACGAAATACCGACAAACTCAATGAATTAATGCAAAAACTTAGTAAGTATTTCTCGAGTATTCTGCCTATTTAGCACTAATCGAAAGCATATTGTTGTTTTTAGGTACGACGCATACACAACTCGATGCTTACTCAAAACAACGTACGGATAAAATCAATGAAGATCTTGCTGCCTCTGTTCAAGAAATGATCGCTGAGACACAAGCTGAACAACACCGTCTTGTTGAATATGCCAATGCTCGCACAAAAGCAGTCGAAGAAAACTACAAGGTGAAAATAGAAAAATATTTTGAAGAGATAAACGTACAGAAGGCACAAAGTTTAGCCATATTGGAAAAACAATTAAATGATCATCAACAGGCGATATTGGATCGAGCTAAGCAACAGATTGATCTCTTGAATTCAGAGGCTAATGATGCTAAACTGAACGTTATGAAGGAAGCACAAGCGAAAGTTAATGCGGAAATTGTAGGTATCACGAATCAAGTTCAGCAATTGGTTGCTGAAGAGACGACTCATAATCTACAATCAGCGACGACCATGGTTATTACATCGGAATCGTCATCAGCCAGTGTACAACACACAGGAGTAGTGGATATGAGTGCCACCGGTGCGGCTACAACATTTACATACTAACATTTAAATTTACACGACTTCTTTGTTTGTATATTTCAACCTTGTTCGGCACCAGGTACATTCTTCCCTGACTCGGGAATACTGAGTCAGAGTTATTCGTTCTTTTATTCTTTTCCATGACTCAATGAGATACTTCGTTACTCTCCTTATACACAGGCATGTTTTCATTGTTTTGGTTGTTCTTTTTCTTAATAAAGGTCAAGATACAAAATAAAAGGTCAAAATGTTATTTACTTATCAGTAAACCAGTTTTATTTCGACAACTGATAACGGTTCGGATTGGTCAGGAAAAACTCCATGTATGTTCATAATTATGGACAATTATGAAAAAAATAAATTCAGATGCATCAATATATTACTTAATGATTTAAAGAAACAAAATACTGAGTTAACCATCTAAATTCCAGGTCGACCACCGTTTAGATGCAGTATTAACTGAATGAGAAGTTCTTCTGCCTTTTTTTAGGAACAACGCAATATAAATTAAAACCGAGACATACTTTTCTCACATGCATATTGGTTAGAATGAAGCAGGAAAGAACATTTAGTCTTTCAACTATGCGTTACAAGATGTACTTTTCAAGGTTCTATACGCGTTTCAAAAACTCTCATGTCGCTTTACGTTTAAATTCACCAAATTTGGTTCTGTATATTCAGTTTTTCATGAAGAAACAGAAAAAACCGTAAATATTCACAACACACTTTACTGTCTCCAGTCAATATGATCGAATTTTAGCTTAGCTTAACTTCATGCATCAGTGCCTCGTCTATTACAATCATACTCAATTTAAGACAAAAAAGAACAGTGATATAAAAATGGTCTTGTTATAAGAGTATAAAATTAAAATGGTTGAATTTTAGCAAGAAAATTTGATTTTTTCTGTTTATTCAGTGGTCCACGATAATAAACATTCGATATTCCATCAACACTAATATTAATTTCATTTTTTCCAACAATATGTGCTGATGTAACACCATTTGAAATAATTGAAATTTTATTCATTAAACAATGACGAGCATCCAATGTTGTTGTACCACTTTGTCGAATTCTTGCTTCTATTCGAACATGACCATTCAATTTTACATGTCCCGTTCCACTAATAAAAGCTTGCAATTTATTAACTTCTAAAATTAAATTTACATTTCCTGTACCCTGTTTATTCAAAATAAATTTATCTTGCTGTTGTTTAATTATAGTCATTGATTGTACATGTCCTGTACCGATAGCATCCAATTGTTTCAATGATTTAAACTTAATATAAGCATTTATTTTGGGATAATTATGAACTGTTCGATTCAAATTAATTAATAATATATGTTTTTGTGTCACTTCTACATGAATACAACAATTGTGCACTGATTTATGTGTTTCAATTTCGACAGAATTTATGTCATCTTGGATTAATTGATAATTAATAAAACTGTTAACTACAATGTGATTAAATGTAACATTATCATTTAATGGATATGACTGACGTACAATATTGTTATTCGTATCGATCTTTGATTGATTGCATTTGAGCGTTGTTAATGCAGAAATAATTAAAACCAAATAAACTGAAATCATCTGAAGTACGCCGAAAATGGAGAAAACATGATTTAAACAGCTACTGTTCTTCAACGATCTAAAAAAAGTTAGGCTTTTTTCATTTTCTGCTTACGGTTGCTAGATATTTACGTCATTTATTCTACGATATATACTTCCTATATTATTAAAGACATCAACGGTATTATCTAAGAAAAAGAAGACAGATGTATCTTTTCTTTTATTTGACTAGTTCTAATGAAGATACGATGATAAAAAGATATGTGTTATACCCTTAATTTAGCGCTTTTGTATGATGAGAAAAACTTAGAACAAAAAAGAAAAGAAAAACAGTATTCTTTGGTAGTCATAGCATAAATACTAAAAACACCAAACCTATGCATATAACTAGAAGGAGAAATACAGATAGTACAACACTACAATAATGTTCTTGCTTTCTACAATAAAATGGGCTTTGATCTAGTACTGAACCAAGAATTATCACATAAGGAGATGACGTTCCGAAAGACCGGCATCAATAACACCACCGGTAGTCAAGGTGGCGAAATATTTTTCGTCAGATAAAGCAGATGCGTGTGCAGGAGTCAAACAGACAACTGCCCTTCTAGCGAAACCAACCACCACCCAGTCATCGATCACCATCACAAAACTGTCGGCGCCACAGTCGAGTAACTCAACAAAACGTCGTTCACGACGAGAAAGAGCGCAGGTGGCCGTAAACCAACAGCAATAACAGCCAACAAGCCAGGATGACGAACCAATAGTCATCAAAATCATCGTCGCTGCAATTTCCCAACAAGGAAATGACACAGACGAAGCGTCTTCCGACGATGCTCCCGGACCAACAACCTCAGCGACTTGTCGTAAGGATGACAAGTATGACAGTCCACGACGGCGACGTAAGTAACAATGCCACCACCAAAGAGAGCGGCGAGGCAGAAACAGCCTCAGCCATCTAGTCACCACCACGAAAAAGATGCTGTTTTCTTTTGTGGTGTGTGTGTGTTTTGGGGGTTTTTTACTTTTCATTTTTGTTTCTTGATTTTGGCATAAAGTCTATTCAGTTGGTTCTCCCCCTTTTTTATTTTTGGGGTTTTTCTTTCTGTTTTTTATTTGTTTTTGTTTGTTTGCTCTATATTCTTTTATTTTTCCGTTTTTTATTCTTCAGATTTTTTAATTACTGATGAGCTTTATTTTTAAAATAAAGCGAAACGCGTCCAACATTAATTTATCTACACTTGAACAAGCATTTTAGACAAACAAACATTTAAACCAAAAGAGCGTCGAAGCGTTTTCTGAATAGAGGACCTTTGACCTAAAACAGTTGAGACTTAGATGTGTTTTTGAATGAAAACCACTTATCTTTCATCTTCCTTTCCTCCATATATAATTGACAGAAACGAGTATAGACCGAAAGTCCAATAGGCACGTGCCTTAACCGTTTTTATATTATATTCCGATCAAATAACTGAAGCTAAAATCACTGGAGATCTTCAATGCACATTCTGTGGGAAACACCAAACTCTGTACAAATAGTTTATAACATACAGAATTCATTAGAAAGAGCAGAAAAAACTGAACAAAATGGCAAAGTCAGTTTAAAAGCTTGGACAAGACCACAAAACATTGATGTTTTAGGAAAAGTCAAAAATATATTAAGAAAATGAAGCTGGGTGAAAAAGTGGGAAATAACTGTTTGTTTTTTAAATTTTTGTGGATTTTCCTATATTGGCTGATTTCTTAGTCAAACGAATAAAGACATATCGTTTTTGACGAAAGTACCTGCAGAGGTTGCATTTAGGAGGAAAAAATGTGATTCTACTTTATAGAATTACTTAGAAGAAATTTTCTTACTTTTAGCTGTTCTAGAAATATGTTTTTGAAGAAAACCTTTAAAGAGCATTTGTAAAATATTTGGCACTTGTTCTAATTACATCTAATATTGCAGTATTGTTTTTTGACACATGGTACATTTTATTTTCATGTGCAATTGGCAACATCATTATCTTGCAGAAATGTTAATGCCGGAACCTTCGCGGGTACCAGACTCCGTTTTCGATGATCTTATGCCAGTTGATAGAGGAAAGTGCCCTAGTTAAAGCCTTAAAAGATTTGTCCTTACGGTACTTTTTTCAATAGTTGTGCATTTTTTGATAGACACACTGCACACTGCTACCTCGATGTGTGCTGTATTAGCATCCACCAGTTTTTAGACGATACTGATCCTATTCGATTTATACCGCTGTTTATAAAGGAAGCGTTTTCGAACATTGTGTTGTTGAAAATTAAATTTTACATACTACTGTCTCTAGGTTCAACTCTGAGAAATGTTTCCTTCATCATTACTAGACATTATAGTGTCTAGTACTGTACCAGCAGAGGAATAATTGGTAAAATGACAATGTAGCGCTCGGTGCTTTAGCAGAGGAAGCACTTGAAGCCACTAACAAATATGTTCGTAATTATAGAGAACATTTGGCACGTAAGATCGGACACATTCCCAATCTGACTGATGTGTTTTCTCGTCTGTTTATTAGATCTGATCGGATCGTTCGTACAATAGTGGATGCAGTACAAGAAAAGAGGGAAAGAAGTAATGATACAGCAGTTTCAATGTTTTCGAATAAAGACGATTTAGATTTGGATATTTTGTTTTACAAGAAATAAAGCTAGAAATAAAATTTCACTTCCCCTTGATGATACTTTCTCTCGTTTCATTTGATTGTATTACCTTTAGTTAAAAAAAACTAAGTTTCTAATCCATGTTTCAAAAATCTAAGAAAACTACATTTTTCGGAAAACTTTTGGAAAATCCTAAGTGCATGAGAAGCAGCTTCGACATCTTCGCCAGTCTTAGCGTGGTAAAAATTCTCAAAATGTGTGATTTAGTGTTTCATTTCATGGAAAATAAGCGAAATTTAACATTTTCGGAAAATCTTGGAAAATCAAAACTAGCTAGCACATTTCTGATAGCGCCATTAGACTCAGCGTCACGAATTACCTATGGGAAAGTATTTTCAGTGTTAGAAAAGTAAACTAGTCCAAATTGCTGCCTGCTCTTGCATAAATTGCCTACTGTGCACTAGCCATAAACTTAGCAAATTCATACTTACGTTAATGAAGTCAGTAAACTTTTAATAAAATTAGATCGCAATATAGCTGCAGCCCCGGCGATAACTGACCGCATGTCACAAAACCCTGAGTCAACAATAAATATGTCGTTCACTAATATTATTCAAATTTCGTTAAAACATCAAGAAAATCGAGTTATACCGATTTGTTTCGAAAAATACCCATTCCGA
>CAJNOQ010001608.1:0-29958 GCA_905250885.1 Didymodactylos carnosus | reverse complement strand
TAGAAAAATATGGCTAAAAGTTTAGCTATCGACTAATGAACGAAAACCGCAAGTCTTTATCACTTTTTATTCCTAAGTTATTCAAAAACCAAGTGAGTATACACTATATTTTGAAAAATAATTGTTACCCGTCACAGCTGCATTATGAGCCGATATACTAAAGACGGGTGTTGAAGAATTACGAATATCCATTAAATAAACAAAACCATTTTCAGTTGATGCCTGAAATACAAGAGAAGCATTCGGTCTGTGTATCGCTGATTGTACGAGTTAAAAGTAGAAGAGTTGTCAAGTTTGAACTTAACATACTAAATATTGATTTGAATCAAATGTATTCCATATAATTCGTTCGATTTCTGAATCATATGTCCAGCGATTACCGATCTGAGACGAATTTCGACAATCGATTAGACACACTGTCCTAGAAAAACAAACTGATCAATAAAACCTCGTTACTGTGACACTCGATTGTTTACCGATCAGATGAACCGCTAAGTAAGTTTTGAGGTTCGGTTGGATGCCAACATATCGATTGAATCTGAAATATGAACAAAATGGTTACTGAATTCGAGATAATTGACCATTGAGTTTTGGAAGCCATTGTATGTTACTTTCACACACATTACACGAATAAGTTTTTAAGTTGACAATAATGATTCTTACTCACCAACCTGTTTCTCATGAATGTTCTTTATTTGTGCAGCTATTTTCATTTGATTCAAATCCCATAATAATATTGTTTCGTCCGCCGATGAACTGGCTAAAATTTGACGGACAAGTTTGTTCCATTGTAAATCTAACACGGCGTTATCATGCCCTTCCCCACTAGTCGATGAAGTTGTTTTTGACGACGATTTTTTCTTCTAAAGAAAAGAAACAAGACAATGCATATACTCTTTAAACTAAAGAATATGACGTTTTCTTAAACAGAAATGCTTTAGATCTGTTTTTTTATTAGAAAAACAGATCTAAAGCACTTCAGAATTTACCTTTGATTTTCGTTTTTTTTTACCAAATGTATGAAGTGGTTCCAACTGATCGACAAGATCAATATCAAATAATTCAATGACACCTTCCATACTACCCACAGCCACATAATTAACTGAGAAAATAGATGACAAAGGCCTTTACATGAACATGTTATCAAGAATTTCTAAAGAAAAGAGATTCTTTTATGATTTAATCGTACCTGGTTGCGTTTCGTTTCGATCAAAATCAAGCCAAGTTAAACATAATGGCATATTTAGCATGAGAATATCATGATGAACATACAAATAGCCTTCACGATCGTTATAGACTAGAGTATATCAATAAAATTAACAATTATTTATTTGAATGTATGAGGATATCTTTACCATAAACTTCTAAACTTGATGAATCATCTTCGATATGTGCCGCTACAATCAAATTATCATCAGGTTTAATAAAATAATCGTCAGCATCAGAATCTTCGCCCTAAATTGACAATTAGACAAATTTTAGTTGTAAAGCACAAAACTATCACTCACTTCATCTTTAATTTCTAACAATGGATCATCAGTATTTGAAGCATGAACAGCTATCGGACCAATGCCAGGCATATTTAGGTCATCTTCTAAAAAAATAAAAGACAAAAACGTTAAAAATGAGTAATAATGGCAGTATTCTATATAGCATACGTTCGTTATCATAATCATCTAGTTGATAACGTGTTTCAACATCTTGTCCAGCCGTCGTTTCCATTATATTTTTGGAATCTTCCTCTTCTTCATCTTCATCTTCGCTAAAAATATAACAGACTTATTGACAATGTAAGGGAAACAATATGATTTTTGTTAAATTTACCCAAGTGGTTTTCCCAGCATCGTTTCTAGTTCATCTTTTTCGGGTACTAACTACAAACAAAAAATAAATGTAGCGTTAACAACGGTATTATTGGAAAATATCCTTTAGAAATTTACTTTGATCGGCGTCATTTTTCCAGCACCACGCTTAATCCAAACAATCGATGATATTAAATTCATTTTTTGAAATTACTTTTCTCTTATAAAAATCTAGAAAACGAATTGATAGTTTATAGAATTTACAAAAACTTTAGAGAAAAATAGGGACATATTAACGGTCCGCTGTAAAATAAAAAAAACAGCAACTTTTCTTGCAAAAATAGTCTAAATTTCATTTTCTTCCATAATTTTTAGGGTTTAAAAGTCATAAAATTTACTAAGACTTTCAGAAGTAGAAAATGAATATTTTTCAATTATAAAACAGGAAGATTTCTTCTCAGATTTTACGTCGCTGATCGAGGATAGCAAACACACTAGCAGAGTTTTTGACATCGATGTCAGTTTCACTAACGCTGGTTATCTTCTCAACAGAATCAAGTATGAAAATAAACGAGTAACATGTTAGTTATCTCTCTCGGAAAATTTAAATCAGAGAGGAGCTATTCAACTGATTTTGTGCATTAAGTACAGATTTTCTCCTCGATCTCTACTGATGCTCGTCCGTCTAATACGAGGTTAGTTAACTTATGTTAAGTTAATAAAAAAAAGGCACTTGATCCCTTGTCTGGTTGCCATCCGTGACTATTTGCAGATAGTTTTTTCAAACACCTGCTAGAGATATACTACAAAAGCGAGTCATGAAATATGTGAAAAGAATTGTGAATAAATCAGAACTTCACCAAAGATTATGACGAGACTGACAAGAGTTTAGTTTGTAGAATCACCCTTTTGAGTATTTTAATTTTACTGATGTTAAATAAAAATAAAATACAAAACTACAATTTATTGGTAAATGAACGCACTGTTCTTGTCCAAAATGATGGTATCTAATAGAATTTTTGACAAAAAATTGTTATTGACGAATAGCATGTTTCATCCAAATTTATGTTTAATCAACGATAAATTTTACTGTAGAATCAACATCTTTTAAATATCAAGTATTTTTATGTGGGAACAAATTGTATGAGTTTCATCATGCAGTACATTGTTGATACTTTTCCAAAGATTTTCTTTTCTTTTCGAATAATTTTGTTAATTCTATATGGCCGAACATAAGGCTCCACGCATAACTGGACGTGATGTATATTGTTTTCATATTCAAAAATTAACGATTGAACATTAAAACGAGTTTAAAAAAATGATCACCAAATAAACAATTTAGATTCAAGTTCATCAAACAGAAAACGAGCTCGAACTGTAATGACCATATTTTTTTATACTTGAAAAATAGAAAATGGAATTTTGATGTTAAATAAAGAAAAAAATGGGCAACAGAAGATGAGAGGAGGACAAGCTTTTGAAGAAAGACGACGTACGATGCCAGGTAATTTCTATATGATCACTGTTTACAATACTTAAGAACAATACTTACCACGGTACGCAGTTTCAACAAAGTTCGTCTAACTCTCTTATTATTTTCATTTACATCTGTTATAATTATTATTATTATTATTATTTTTGTTTCATAATCGATGAAAAAATCAGAATGAAAATAAACTATCTAGAAAATCAAGAAAATAGCAGCAGAATAATTAGTGCTGTATATCGAACTAGTAAAAACAAGAGAATCTTTTTATGTCAACGTTTTATGAAAGTTTGCTTGTATATAGCACTATGACACAGTTCATCGTATGAACTTCACATTGTAGCAAATGTTATCATTGTCCGTGCTTCTTGAGAAATCAAGAAAATTTCTTACATGTTAACTGTTTTTTCTCTCTTAATATTCAAATAAAATTCAATAATAAATGTTGAATCATTAACGAAAAATAACTGAGCTGTTATTGTTAACAAAACCAAATCATTTCATACGAAGTAAAACTTTTTTTACTGATGAATAACAAAGAGAATACATTGTTCAAAATTGCTGTGCATGTTTACGAATTTTATTTTCAGGTTACATTTCCTTCAACACAAAAACACACGCACAATATGAATAAAATATGATCACAAGAAAAAATAAACGATAAAGAGAAGAAGAAAAAATGTTGAAGTAAATGATGAATGTATTCTGTCATCATGAAACATTTAAATAACAACATTAGAGTATAATAACGAAAAAAACAAAAGAATCGTGTATGTTATAAACAAAAGAATAAATTGCTTGTGTGTTACTCCACAACAATAACAACAACAATAACAACAACAAATTTATTATCAAGAACAGCAGAACACAGCCAGTTGACTTCATTGTAAAAGAAAAACAAAATGGCAGAAAGAGATACTTGTTCATTTCATGAAGAAAAAAAATAACAACAAAAACAAACTGTACTGTGTTCATACAGTGAAAAATAACAAGAAGATTTGGAAAAGAGAAGGTGATCGATCGTTCAAATGCAAAGAAAAAACTCATGGATAAAATATATTCATGCAACATCCTCTCTAACTTTCACATTTACACGTTTAATTTTTGAGAGCAAATTCGTCTTGAATAAGAAAAAAAAGTTATTGTGATAGAGACAAAAAGATGAACCTTTAAGGCTCGAGTATACGACAGATATGTGTCTATGGCTAGAAACGTTTAACATTTAGCTATTGGCGTAAACACAGTACAAAATTTCTAAAACCGACACTGTTCGTGCACTCGTTTAACATAAAGAAAATCTACACCCATTCATTTTGAATCACACAAAGGATAGTTTATCGTGTGGTGTATAAATGATGTATAAGTATATGTTAAACCAAAAATATCTATATACATATATAAAAAGAAATAAAGTTCTATATTACAAACAATTTGTTACAACACCTCGTTGATTTTAAAACAACACTGAAGAATAAATAAAACGTTGAAAGACATTGACGATAATAATAATAGTAATTTATAGAGACAACGGTTGCTTCGTCCATATTAGGAGGATGCATGTTAATATATTCGGGTTAAGTACTATTCAAACTGAACTCTCATTCTGACAATATAGACTTTATACTTCACCTATTATGACAAAAAAGAAATAATAATAATAATACTCATGCAATCGGGAAGAGGAGAACAATTCTCAAGAGTCGGTTACATAAACATCGAGTTTCGAACATAGATTCTTTTTAAAAGACAGGCTGATATGTCGGATTAAAGTTTTCTTTTAATGCTTATGAGAATCAAGATTCAGATTTTTTACAAATATTTCATGTGAAAGAATATCAGCTTTTGTGTTAGCAACTGGATATCTATGTGGTGTTGATTAACAACAATATCATTAGGAAAGATTGCGTGAATGAACGCGGAAGAAAACGGGAAAACAATTGTACTATATAATATAAAGAAAGAGAGAGATAGAAAAGAAAGACTGTTCTTATAAGTGACTTGTTGCTTCATCATGTTTATCAGTATTTATCATTGTTTCTGTTTGATTATTGTTATCCCAATCTTGATATTCATCATCTGTTGATGATTCATCAACATCTTCTTCATCTTCATCATCGATTTTGCCAACATGTTGATCATGTCTAAGATTAAAAAAACAGAAACATTCATTTTTCTCTCATATTACATATTGAAATACTTACTGTACCTACGTTTAAATATGAGTTAACTCATCGTGTCCCTGATACTCATATTTTTACATAGATATAATTTCTACTCTAATTGACAAACATCAAAGAGGTAAGACTATTCGTTAATCTAACTCTAATACTAGCATATTAATAATTCATCTAACATTATGTTCACAGATAAAAGTCTGACTTGAACATGTTTTAGCAGTTAATATTAAACTATCTCATCTACTATAAGTGTATATTACTTCGTTTTTTTGTTTACCGTGTTGTTGCAAATTAGAAATCAAATGTACAGTAAAATAATTTTGAAAAGAAACAATTTCTTTGCATTTGTATATATTACATTACAACAAAGATTGAAGAAAAGATGAAAGAAACAAAATTCAGTTCGATTCACATAGATAGATAAACATAGATGCACACATATCCACTTGCTTTTACTGTTCTTAACAAAATAAATATATATTAGAATACGTGCACAAGAATACGCAAAACGTTTATAAAAAAAAAATCGATTTTTTTTTCTCGAGTATCATTGGTAAACTGCATTTTAAAAAATCAAGAACAATGAGTCTCATACTGTGAGTAAAATAAATTACATCACAACTGAGATTCTCTTTCTATATCAAGATTCAGTCGCCAGCCGGAGATAAAATTCACTGAATAAACGATTTTTCACAAAATGGAGCTATAGCAATTACGACGAAAAAATTATTGCTCAGGAATTATTGGTGGTCGAATCTAGTATTAGTATCGGATTGTCGTCTACTCACTATCGTGCACAGTAGTCTAAAGAACGAGAATTTAAAATAAGGACGAAAAACTACATCGAAAAATACAGATAAACAGAAAAAATATCATTCGTCATCATCATCATCTTTTCGAAATTCGGTCGAATGTACCCATTTTTCAACATTTGAAAGAGATGTTTCGACATTTTTTGATAATTTTTTTACTCTTTTCGATTGTTTTGATGAAGATATATCTGTTTGTTCCACTAATGTCGTTGCATCATCTTCTTCATCAATGTATGCCTCTGTATCGGCTTCATTTCCGGGATCATGTTCATCGATCGATTTTAACCGTATTGTATGTGATGAGACTTCTTCTCTCACATCTTCTTGTTGCAATTGTGGTAGATCACTGGGAGGTGAAGAGTTGATTGTTGATGTTGTAGTCGAACATTCGAGTACATTTTTCACTTGGTCATAATAATCGATTTGTTCTAATTCTGAGTACGGTTGACTTATTTGACTGCAACCAGACGGTGTACGAGAATGACATTTAGTGTGATGAGCACTAAGTACGGAATTTGTGGTGACAATCATGTCAGATGGAACAAAAATCGTTGTAGCACCAGCAGACAGTGTTCGATGATGACCATTCTTTTTAGTTACAACACATTTTGGAATTTGTTCAAATGATCCAGATGAAGCACGAACATGATGAGCACTGGGTATATGTGGTGGAGTGGAAGGTAGACCTAGAAAATATCATATTTGGAAAAAAAAATTCTCAAATTTCAAATAATATTGAAAAATGAGCATTTTTCATTCGTACCATTTAGGGTTGTAATTAATAATGGATCAATATAAATTGTACTTGTATCCGACACATTTCTTGAGTGTGCATAATGAGCGGGCACTTTTGGTAACATTTTGGATAATGATTCTTTTGGTATTTTATTAACAATATATCGTTGTGGTTTTTGTTGCTGTTGATTCTTTTGTTGAAATGTTTTATGTAATAATTTAAAAAATTCTTTACTATTCAAACCAGTATTTGTCAGTTTAGATGATAGTTGTTGTTCTTGCTCTTGTTCTTTATGTAAATTCTCAACGATAGTTTGATATTGTAATTGATTTTCATGCGTCAACTCTAACATTTGTTTATAAAATTGTTCTGTACCACTATAATCAAAGATACCAATAGTAGATATTTTTGATATTTTATTTAAACATCGTCCTAGTTTCTTGCGATTTAATGTGAATACATAGGGTATAGATTGTTTTTCACATAATGTGATTATTTGTTCAATAGCATCATCTAGACCACCTTCGGTTTTAATACGTTCACAATCAGGTGCAATCAAAATACATTTTAAACGATTTAAACGTAAATGTTTTGTTACTTCACGAATACCATGAATATATCTAAATAAACACATATTATGTGTACGTTTGACTGAGTATAAATCAAAACGAAAAATTAGAAACTTTATATATTTATCCATTTCTAAGATATAAGATAATAGTTGCCTTGATAAATGTTAATTTATATTAAATTGATGTATTAACCTACCGTCGTTTTAATTTTGCTTTTTGTGGATTAAGATTTTGTTGTCGATCTTGAAATCGTTTTAATGTCAACAATAATTGAACACAGATTTCATCAAGTGTTCGATCGATAAGTTGATGACAATATTCACGAAAACAGGAGTGATGTAATTGTTTCATTTGTTGAATATCCTGTATGAGAGATTCTGAAGGGGGTGGAGGTTGTGCTGTAAATGGACTAGGATTATAAGATGATTGTTGACTAATCTGTTCATGATCATCACGATTTTCTTCGTCTTGTTCAGTGCATGATGCACTACTACCATTATCATCTTCTTCGTCCATATCTTGAACACTTGTCGAATTAGAAATTTGCGACAAAACATTCAATAATGTGTTAGTTATAAGAGTAGCAGGAGCATGCTTAGTACTAAATAATAACAGAAAAATGATACAAGATAAAGAGCGTATGTGAGGTAGTATGCGTGCATTCATACGTACGAAAACCGTAGTCGAAAGATACACAGAAAAAAATAACAGGGATGAAATATAAAAATAAAATTTTTTGATTATGGTATTCGCACAGCAAAACAAAAGAAAAATGAACACGATAAATATGAGAAAATTGTTCTAGATTTTAAATTCTTTAGTTATTGAAAAAATTTTGTTTGGATTGGATTACTGTTGTTTTTTTAAACTTTTCTGATGTTCAATTTTCTGTTATTACTGTTCGCAACGCTCTCACAACGCTCAACGATCGATTTATACAACACACAAATAAATTAAATACACAAAGAAACAACAATTAACAACACGGTGAAACAAACGACTCGAATTTAAACCGTTTTACTCTTTTTGACCTATGGTTATCTGTACATATGTGCGCACGCTCCTCAAATGAGCATTATGCTACAACACTTACTCGTCATATTGTTGTTTATTACTATCATTTATACTATTATTTAATTCATTATTTGTGTCCAATGATGGTTGTTGTTTCAAAGACAATCGTTGTTTATGGTTTTCTTCTAATTCTTTATTAATAATACGTTTTAATTTTGTCGGTTTACGTCGTTTTGGTTCTTCACGTTCTTTTCCACGTTTCGGCACCGGGTTTGAATCCAATGGATTTGTTTTTATTTGAACAGACGATGAAGATTTTTGTTGACTTTTATTTGCACTTGTCGTATTCAAAGCATTAAACATGTCAGTTAAACGCACAGCATAAGCTGTATTTGCTTTTGGATGAGGTTTCCGATGTGACGATGGCTGAGATTGTTTCTCTATCGTTGTGGGTGGTTCAATTGAAACTAGAAAAAAAAGTTCTAAAGTAGTAAATAACAATAATTATGCAGAGATCTCCAAAAGTGAAAAAGAAAATGATGATTCAATTTCAATACTCAATGATCGATATGGAATTAAAATTTAAGTAAAGATACTTATTACTGTCTTCTACAAAGCATTCAAATTATACATATATCGTTTAATAGTGCCAAAAGTGGCGTTATCTTAATCTGACAGCAGAAAGTTGGTCAAAACTAGAGAATGGAGTGTGAAAAAATGATGATCAAATACGACTCAATGAAAGCGAGTTTCAGTCTTGCTTAAATGATGTACGAAGCAGGTCTCGAAGAGTTTTTGTCTCTTTTTCGTAAGTTTGATTTTTTGTATATTGGTTTTAATTCGAAGATTTCAAACCGCATTTTTCTTTTCTGCTGACTGAATAAGAAAATGCTTGTTTGAAATGAAACAAACGCACTTTTACCCAGAAATTTTTGGCGCCAATAGTAGGGGCTGAAGGACCTATTTCTCATTTTGTAAACCTATCTAGTTTTACCTGTTAAGAGATGTAGCCTCCATTCATACTTCATAGCTAGCCGCCAAAGTGCGAGCTACAAAAGTACGAAGAGCTTTTTGTCGGTCAAACCATTCTTTAATAAAGTTGTCAGTTTTGACTCAAATTCAAAAAAAAACGTTGGTGTCGTAGGTAAACAACAGGGTATTATCCGATGATACCACTTTCGAGACTTGTAAAGGTTTTTCAGAGGGTCTTTTGAAACGAGATTTTCTAGAAAACACTTTTGTAAAAAAATACTGCAAATCATCTGGTTGGATAGAGAATTAAGTTCTGAACAAAATGAGACCTCTCCGAGGTTTCTACGACATCCCGCTGGTAGGGTATTTCATTTTGACTTTTGGCATATCTTGTCGGACCAAAAGATGTCTCTCCGGCAAGTCAGGATCATAGAAACCTCAAAGAGGTCTTATTTTGTTCAGAACTTAATTCTCTATCCAAACAGACGATTTTCAGTATTTTTATTAAAGAGTTTTCTAGAAAACCTGGTTTTCAAAGCCCCACTGAAAAAAACATTGACTTTTTATTGAACTTTACAAGTCCCGGAAGCGATACCATCGGATAATACGCTGTTGTTTATCTACGAAACCAACGCTTTTCTTTGAAACGTCTTCCTTGAACTGTGTTAAAGAATAACTTGATCGTTTTTTAGCGAAAACTGCCTGATTTTCATTAAAATTGAGATATCTTGGGGACGGAGCATTTGTTTCATTTGAAACAAGCGCTTTCTTATTCAATCAGCGAAAGAGATAAAACGCGGTTTGAAATCTTCGAACTGAAACCGGTATTCAAAAAACCAAACTTATTGAAAATTAGTGATTTTTTTAAATTTTAAACTCTTCAGATTATTTCAATTTTTTTACCCTTAAAAAAGTGTTTTAAAGATTAAAACACACATATTCTTCTTAATACGCTCAATATGGTCTATCTAATCATGTATAAATAAACGGAAACAAAAAATGGTGCCCCATTTTGAATTAGTGGCATCTTACTACTCGAGCACTACTACACAAGACTTGAGGTTTTAACTTTGGAGTCGGATTATCTTCTCTCTGACGGTTTTCTAGAAATTCCAGAAAACTTCTATCTTGCAGCTTTACTCAGAAATGGTTAAAAAAATACTTAATTATGGGTAAACTCTTATGTTTAGCACAAATTCAAGGTTCGTCCGTGTATACTATTTAAGGAAAAAGATGGAATTACTCATCTACACTTTCAAATCTGAAACAACCACATTCATAAGACAAATAAATACTATTAATTCATAGAAGTCTGCAAAAACATTACTAACTTGTTTCACAATTTTCAATCCTTTTTTTCTTACCATCTGTTTGATTAGGATCATTTGGGTGTTGTGTAGTATTTTTTACAACTTTTTTCGTTGTTGTTTGTGAATTCGACAACGTTGGAAATGCGCTTTCGTCGTCTAATGCAAATGGAACAATTTTTGACGACGTAAATGAAGGTGTTTCTGTTGTCGCCTGCTCTTGTTGCTTTGTAGTTTTTGTTTTCGATTTCTTTCGTCCATGACGGCGCTGTTTTTGTTGTGCAGACTCTGAAAAAATGTGTAAGTAAAACTATTTATTTATAGTAACATTACTAAGTATGTTACCTGCATCTTGTTGATTATTTGAGTTTAATGATACAGAACGCTGTTGAGTTAAAGGTGATTTTGTTTGATTCGGCGATGTTTTATTTCGTTCATGTGATTTTGATTTTTTATTGTCTGGAGGAGCTTCCTTACGACTTTTCCGAGATGTTTGAGAATGTTGACTTGTTGATCGTTGTTTAGTAATCGCAGGTGATTTGGAAGTCGGAGATGAGGATTTTGGACGAGCAGTGGATACAACTATGTTCCATGACGGTTGAGTACCATTTTGATTTGGTTGACTAAAATACTTAAAAATATTTATATTTCTAAATGCAAGACAAGATGTATTTTTACCTAATATGATTGTTATCGCCGTTGACATGTACATGAGATGTATGTTGTTTGTTGTTAACGGTATGATTATTCGCATTTAGAGGTAAACTAGGAAAATCTTCTTGACGAAATTCAAATGATGTCACATCGTTACTATCAATAAGAGACTGTGCTTGATTATTATTGTGATTAGTATGTTGATCATTATCCATATGATTGAAATCGATATCTCCTACAACATCGTAATCGACATAATCAGAACCATTCCGATCATCATACGAACGAGAATTTGGAATTCTTCTTGTCAAACCTCGACTACGTGTTGGCTGATAATTATTACTATTATCAACTTGATCGTAGGATGAAAAACTACGTTGATGAGAGTTAGAAGATGGAATGCCTATAAAATAGTGGATAAAAAAATATTTATTGCGCTACGAATTTCTCCTCTTTCTACGGTAACCTTAATATATAACGGGTAATGCAAAAGTTTTTTTCTTTTTTGTTTCCACTATTGCTTTCTCCCAAAACATCCGGAAGGGTTAATTGTTTCTCCGTTGGAAAGACCGAAATCTGAACTTCAAAAAAACATATGAAACAAAACTTTTGTGATTGAATTTGAGTGAGAAAAAATTTAAATACCAAATGCCGCCAAAAAGCTCTTGTAAAGTGCTTTTTTCTTTATTTTTTTACTATAGCCTGAAGAAATAAGCTTTTTTGGAAATCAGATCGATCAGAATGTAGCCTCTGCAAAACTGTATCGATCGCCCTACTTCTAAAAGTTTTTCAGTGATGTCTTAATACAAAAAACGGTGTATTATGAAACCCAGTTTTGGTAGAAAGCTTCATTTTGCATGAGAAAGATGGTGCATCGTGAAACTAATGAGAAATTTGCGAATTTCTGCTTGAAAAGTAGATTGAAAGATAATTTATCGTACCCTATTCGAAAGAGCGACAAAAACACTTCTGGTTTCTATAAATACATGATTTCAAATGTATTCTGTTATGAGGAAAGGAAAACGTTGTTGAGAAAGAGATGTTCCAAGAGTGCGAAAATTACAAGAGCTTTTTGGCGACATTTGGTATTTAAATTTTTTCTCACTCAAATTCAATCACAAAAGTTTTGTTTCATATGTTTTTTTGAAGTTCAGATTTCGGTCTTTCCAACGGAGAAACAATTAACCCTTCCGGATGTTTTGGGAGAAAGCAATAGTGGAAACAAAAAAGAAAAAAACTTTTGCATCACCAGTTACATACGTTTTGATTGAGTTGAATTTGTTAAATCATTTTTATTCTGTGATAGGTGTGGTGATTGAGAATAAGGACCATTGAAGAATGCTGAATTCCGATCATTATAACGTTGTGATTGATCGTAGGATCCTCGACCTCTGCTACTGTTATAATTTTGACTACTACCGTAACGACGATAAGATGAAGATGATGTGGGTGATCTATTGTTATGTTGATAATCAGAGTTTTCAATTGAAGAATTGTAAAAATTATTATTTGGTCGATAGCTACCACCTCTACCACGTAAGTAAGATGAACTAGTACCCCGAGACGATCGCCCACCATCACGCCTTGGTATGGATGATTGTTGGTGCAATTGATCATTGTGTTGTTTATAACGATTGTGAGACTGCCCTTGTTGATGTAAATTACCTGTGTCAGACCGAAAAAAATGTTAATGGATAAAAAGGATAAACTATTACAACTTACATATTTGTAATGATTGTGGAGGTAGTTGAGGTTGAAGAGAAAAACTGACTAACTGTGGCTGTTGTTGATCGATAATATCATACGGATGAGCATAATACGGAGGCGGTTCATTTGGCGTTAAACCTAGAAGAGAAAAAGTTGAGAAAGATTGAGTTTTAAAGCTTCTGCACATAGCTGAAGAGAATAAGTACTATAGCTGTTGACATTTATAGGACTTCACTCAGAAGCTCTCAAGTTAATTTATTACTTGTGGTATAAAGAATTTGTGCTGACGAAGGCATTGTTTGTGGATAATTTGGATATGGAATGTTTGTTGGCAAGAGAATAATTTGTGATTGTTGTTGAGCAATGGGCGATGTAGATGATGTCGATGATGAGCTAGGCACTTGAGATGATTCAATGTTGAATTGTTGTGTCTGACGTTGTTGAATGTGTAATTCAATTTCTGGTAAATGAGATAACTGCGTTTTGCTCATATCTAGACACGTTGTTTGAGTCGGATACAATAACGACGTTCCAGGCATACCGCTAACATAAATGGTCGTGGTTGAACCGAGACTAACTGGATCAACAGAATCGCAGTATCCTAATGTAGGGATTTGAGATGGAATAAATTCTTTGGCTGTCGCAGATAAAGCCGATGGTGTCGACGTCATGATTGTCTAAACAAATCTTTGATCTAGTACGACTGAAAGTTGTCTTATTTATTTCTCTAATATATACCTGAACAATTTGTTTTAAAAATAACCCTAATTTACAAAAAATAATAAGCTTTTCTAAGTTTTTCAGGTTATTCGTGCCACGAAAACATTCTTTTCTATTAAAAAGAAACCATATTCATTAAGCGAACGACGGAATCTGAAAAAAAAAGGGAAAATAATATTTAATAAATTCTACTGCTCGATTGGCATAACTTATATATCCTTATAAAGCTGACGCCAAGAAAATGTTCAAAAGAAAATACGCACAGTAGGACTACATCGACATTGTTTCCGCTCAAAATAAAAGAATTCAGCAGAATGCTGCTTTCTCAAAGTCATCTGCGACCTATAATACTAATGACTCGAGCCAAACAGAAGAAACTATAAATAGAGAAATAAAAAAAAAAGAAGTAAATTAGTGTACAAAACAGAGAGATACGAAAAAAAGAATAATAAATAAAAAATAAAAATAAAGAGTAATAATACTGGATTTGTTCTTAACTGTAAATATGACTACGTTCAACTGTAAAGCTGCTGATATAAAGCTATTTTAAATGATAATAAGAAGAACGAATGACTGACTTCGGAAGATTATTCCAGTCAGTGACAATTGAATGAAAGAATCACTTCAACGTATGAATTACCCGAAAAGATATGAAATGAGGATGAGGACGGTAGTTTTTTCAAGCAGGAAAACGAAGTTTGTTGTCTTCTCGTCGCTCTAGGCCTAAAACATTTATCGCCATACATCAGACAAGAAGAACTTCATGTGATGAAACAGACTCTAAAGTTTAACAAAATAAGCATCGTAAACCAAGACATTTCGTCAGAATCAACTGCTAGGAGTAATACTTTAGAATAAACACAGTGTTCGGATTGTTAAGTTAGTTGTGATTATTTTTTCGCATCTAGCAATTTCCTATTAATTGGTCTTGTCTAACCTGGCATCACCGTTTTTAATAGATTTTTCTACTGGTATGAACATCACAGTGGATGCTAACACCATTGTAGTTGCTAGCATAGCTTTACCCGAGGTTTATAGTGAGAAACAGTGAAAATTTTAATCTCACGATGGAAAGTATCGTCGACTTCAATTTGATTCATGATGAATAATAGTGGAAGATATTTCTTTCGTAGTTGTTTCGTGCGTATCAGTATAGTTGAAAGTTACCTGCCAGAAATGGCCGCTAGCAATAATAATTTTTCTTTTCTTTTTCTCTTTTTGTTGAATAAAAATTCGACCAATCTCTATATACTCGACTGGGTGTATTAGCCGATTAGATCTATGCATTCTGTTTCCTATCTGGCATATATAAAGCAATTTTCTCTTTTGCTTTTTAGCTTTAACTCCTTCTCTCTATAACTACGTAAGACCCTAGACTAAGGTCAAGACTACAGCTCAGCTTATCCAACTGATGCGATCATTCGGACATTTTAAAATGGTGAATCACCATCTTATTACTAACTTACTAAAATGTACTACAGTCATTGAAAATAAACCTTCTTTCGTTTTAAACGAAAATCAAAACCAGTTACGTTAGAGGACGTTAGCAGTAACGTGCAGTGTATTTAATCACCGCCATGTGAATGGCTACAGCAATTTCAATTGGACGAAAATATTTGACATGGCTCACATACAATCAATTCTTATAGTGGTATCATACATCCATACCATATCATATTGATCGACAGTGCTTTGGCACAACTATTGCGATTAAGTATGCGTGTTCCGAGTACGTTCAGCATTTATTTAGTATTCGTTGGTAGAGAAGTATCAAATTCAAAAGTTCATAATTAATTCTAAAGGGTAATGCTCTACAAGCACAATTCCATATAACAATTCGTAAAATCGATTGCATTATGAATAATCAAGAAAAAGTAAGAAATATTGTAATGATTATTTTTCTTTGCGCCGCATTCTCTAAGAAAGGGAGTAGTGGAGTCTTAAAAGTAGCGGTAGTTATGGTGGTTATAAATCACCATACTATGAAAAATTCACAAGAAGAGTTTTTAGAGTTGTAAAACTTTCGTCAAAACAAATCTTTCTGGAAATACTTTGTAGAGTTTATACGTGAAAGGTGTCTGTAATGCTATTTTGTCGATCATAACATTGTGTCACAGCGTTAAGTCGATTCAGATTATTAATATTTATTCATTTGTCTTTTTTTAGGAAGTTGTTTTTTTATCTGATCAATCGTATTATCCTTTACACGACCTAATTCGCTCGACTGCACTCGACGATCGGCAGAAATGTATCGAATTATATCGCCTGTCTTCTTTTGAATCTGTTGATATAAACGAACAAGATAGCGAACAACGAACAATTTTACATGTGATTATTATCGAAAAACGATTACAATTATTACAATGTATTTTACAAAATGGTGCCGATATATTGAAACGAGATTGCGTAAAATATTTATAACAATGGCGTATTGTTAGTTTCTAGTTTTCAAAGTTATTCTTTCTAGAAAGGTTTGACCGCGTATGATTATGCCAAAAATTTATCATCGTACGATCGTTCCATTGCTTTACAAACTATGGCCTTATATTTTGTGAGTTTGATGATATACGGTTGGTACAGATAATATTGAATCTCTTCTTATTTAGCCTTCATACTGGATGGCTATTGCTAATCATGATATTGGAGCTATTCGAAAATTAGTCAATGCTTGGTGTCGTTTAGATCAATTAATTGTAAAATATTTTTGATTCGATGTTTACAAAGTCACTGTTTGTTTCTATTTTTCAGGAAAACAAGACATTATTAACATACGCCAAAGAGAAAGAATTTCATACTTGTCTTGATTTGTTAACGAAAATTAAACCAACTTTAGTAAGAATATTTTCTTTTGCAGATATGCATGGTTAATATATTTGTGTTTTAGGATATGGCATTTGCAATTATGGGACATGATGTAATGACAATAAAGAATATTCTTAAGGAAAACTCTGTTAATTTGAGTTTTCGAAATCTCGTAAGTAGAAAAACTTCAGGTATACCAATATTTGAGAACACTAACTGTTTTATTTTCAAAATAATATTCTACTAGGCTGCAAATGGTGCAACATTACGCTATTATATTATGCAAGCGAATAATCTTGAGTTGATAAAGATTGTTTTAAATGATAAATGCAATAATCTAAATGAATTAATGTGGGATGATGACGGAAATGAATTGCCAGTTTACTTTACAATGTTTTCTTCATCTCGTCTCAGTGATGAAGTTATTTTACGTTTAACACCAAAATGGAAAGAAGCACCCTATTCAGGAGATTTGAGTTCATTGCGTTATAGGGTAATTATGCATAAACCATTCCTCAGATTAATACGTTATCCTGAATAGAAGGCCAGTTTGGAGCGAAGTTTTTATTTCATAATCGTTCTATGGGGAGTTGTAGCACGATTTTTTAAAGAAAAATGTTCGTGAATGTGTGAAATAATAATAGAAAGCCACGACCTACTATTCTGGAAGAGGAGCTACTAAAATGTTTACTTGTCAAAGGGGGCTTATATTTGTTTTATTATTTCTTTAGGGTTTATCATTTCTATGGTTTGCTATTCAAAATAATGTCAATTTCAATCTATTAAAAATCTTACTTAGCTCAGATTATTGTCAAAATGAATTATTATCTAACAGAAACAAAGTGATTTTAGTTAAATAGTCTAATAAATTGTTGTTTATAAATTATTATTTTTAGAATAACAAAACAATTCGTGATTGGGCAATTGACGAACAAAATGGCGAGCTTCTAGCATTTATCGATGGTGTATGTATTGAGTACTCTGTCTGTTTCTTATAGACAGTATTACCTAGTTACTATTTAGATAATAAAAGATTATGTGATAAATAATCGAACGTTTCGAAACAGTTTGATTTACAATGGATATCAAATTAATTATATACTTGAAGAGGTAAATAATAGTAAGATATTGTTGTAAAATTTGACATCTAAAATACGATTATTTTTTATCATTTTATTTTTAGCTACTTCAATCCAATGAAAAATTTACGAATGAATCTTATTCATTCCAGGAATATATAGATGCTGTTCGAATATATACGGTAAATTGATGTTTGATGTCATATTTTATCTTCAACGGCTGTTCATTTTTACTTTTAGAATCAAATTTCTCAATTACATCGTTGTGTTGATAACAATTGTAGTTTAGATTTGTTAAAACAATGTTTGTTTGTTGAAAATAGTTTTGATTTACCAAATAATCTGATTTTATCTAGAGAAATTGTATGTTAAATAAAAAGCATTTTCAACACACAAACTTAGACTTTCATATTTGTAGGGCAATTATCAGACAATAATTCATAAACTTGTTTTACAGCAAAATTATCCGTTATTAGAATATTTATTTGAGCACTATTCACATATTATTGGAAAGTTTGATATGATAAGAGATCACGTAAGCTCGCATTTACTTGATTATATAGTGCTTTTTCCTAAGAGAGAAGGGTTTCAACATGTTTCTGTAAGTCAGGTTCTCTGGAAGATCTCTGGAAAGCCCAGGTCATACCTCAGAAGCCCGAATTAGAAAGTCATTGACTTTTTTTCATGGATAGATATTTCAGAGTATATTCTTCGAAATGGGAGTCAAATAATCTCTTGATTTTTTAACGTTTATATATGGCATCGAAGGAAATCCGCTGTACAGGACTGGTACCTGGTCACTATTGGTAAACTCAAAAGGAATGGGTTGTAGACAATTAGTAATGCTGAATCATCTAGCAATGTTTGTTTTTACAGAAGTATTTAAAAGTCTACTACGGGCTTATGAAGGGAGGATCCTAAGCTGCAAATTGTTTTTTCAATGAAACTAGGTGGACTGTATGGAATTGATGGCGCTGATTCTAAATATGAACATCAGAGTTATCCTTAGACTTTTATTGACCGGTTTTCTGAAAACTGGATCTTCAGAAAACCAGGGAGCGAATCCAAATTTTTTTTCTAAATCGGCCATTTTGTAGAGGACACAAAACTGTCGATGATCCACAAGTTTTATTTTTTCAAAGCCAAAATCAACAGCGTAGGAAAATTCCCCAAAAGAGTGGCTACTTGTTTTAATAGTAAAATGTTGCAGTAGGATACTTTGCAAAAATCATAGCACCGTTCACTGGTATTTTGAAAAACTAAAACTTATGGATCATGGACAGTTTTGTGTCCTCTATAAAATGATCGATTCAGCAAAATTTCTGGATTTGGTTCCTGGTTTTCTGAAAATCCATTTTCCAGAAGAACGGTCAATAAAAGTCTAAGGGTAACTCACTCAAAACCATTCGAAACCACATCGAACCTTTAGGACAGACTCATTTTCATATGCTTAACATCGTTCTATAACTGAAAAAGGAAATAAGTATTTGTGATGAATTTTATTGACAATCATCTGAAAATTTATTATAGTTTCAATGGTGCTTTCAATTATTTAGTCTATCACTTTTTGTTCTTGAGTTATTTAAAAAACAGCCACAGTCGTATAATTTGAAAAGAATAATAGAACTTTGGTCTATATTATAAATTAATTGACTCTTAATTTTGTTTGATATTCTAGTGTAATCGTACACCGTATCATTATGCTTGTGGTTTATTATTTAATGATATCCAAAAACTTTTATCTCAATTTGGTGCATCTGATTTTGTTACAGATAAGGTATACATGATTAATTTCTTTATTTTTAAACTTATCTAATAATATTCTTCTCTCTCTTTTTTAGGATGGTAAATCACCATTAGACTTTGAAGTACGTAGAACGTCTCCAGAAGTACAACAGTTATTACTATCTCAGTTAGAAAATTCTCCAGAGCCGAATCCATGGACAGATGATGTTTGGTATCGTTTACAAACAGAAACGCGTATAAATAATTTACGAAAACTTTCCTATTATTCTCTATGTGATTGGAATCAAAATCATTCAGAATTAATTGGTTTTAAATTTATGCCTGCTTGTAAATGGTTGACAACAACGTTGAGAGAATTATCAATATCTAGTAGTCATAGTGATGAATCAGAATGTAGTATATGTTGTTCATCGTCGTTAAGTGAAATAGAATATGCGTTAATCGAAAATGAAGAGGATACCGACAGTGATCTAAATAGACAAGAACGTCGGTTAAAACGTAAACGAAGTCAATGGTGTAGTCTATCATAAAGATACAACATTCTCTTATTTCTTTCTAGTCCATAAACGAATCTTTTTGTGCAACGATTTCAGATTTTTTTTTCTTCTTGTAATGTGCAAAAGTCATATTGTTCTTATCCGTTTATATTGTGTAATAATCGTTATAAAGCATTGTTTATGGGTACAGTCAATTTTTTTCTAGTCTTATTTTTAGCGTAGTTGGCGTCTAACAGTGTATATTTTTGATATTGTACATTTGTCGTTATTGGTTTTTGATATAATAAATATGCAATACTAATCAGCATTTCAAATTAGGGTGGAAATTTTAGACTGTTTACCAAAAATTTTTGTCCTACTTCACTTGACACTGTCTGGTTAAAATTTTAGTTTGGGGTGAGCGATTGTCTAAAATTGTTCCACTTTTGCCAAGAATAATCGAAACACATCTAACATTTTTTTTTTGCCTTTTGAACCTAATATCTATCACACAGTTCTATTGCTGCTATTATTCTTTTCAATTCAAATCAGATAGTCGTTCATTCGCTGAAAAACTGTATGTGAATAAAGAAAGTCCACTTCAGTCGAACACATTGTGACAATTAATAAAGTACAACTAATTGTTATTATTATATTTTTAAGATCTTAAAAAATAATGGCATTGGCTAGTGTTTGGGGTTATAAATCAAATGATGATTTTTCTCGTTCTATTAAATGTTCAAAAGTTGACGATGGTATTGATCAACTCGATGAAAAATTAAACATTGAAAATATATCAAAATTTATAACATTACCACCATTTTCAGATGTAAGCATAAGAAGTGTATTTTTTGTATGCCTCTCATTGTTTTTTGTCTTATTTTCTAGCCCGCAAAATATTTGAAAATGGTTAATGATAATGTTGATCGTGTTCGAATACAATTTTTGAAAGGAACAACAACACTTGCATTTAAATTTCGAAATGGTGTAATTGTCGCTGTTGACAGTCGAGCAACAGCTGGAGGATTTATTGGTAAGATATCAAATAGATAGTGAGAAATATATGAAACAATATTTATTGATCTTGTGTCTATAGCATCTGGTGAAGTTAAAAAAGTAATTGAAATAAATCCATATTTATTGGGAACCATGGCTGGTGGTGCAGCTGATTGCGCATTTTGGGAAAGAGTATTAGCTCGCCATTGTCGGTATGTATACATATTCATCCTTTTTTAGTAATATCAAAACGTATTTCATCTTCTTGATAGGATCTACGAGTTGCGTAATAAAGAAAAAATATCTGTTGCTGCCGCATCAAAAATATTAGCAAATATGATATTTGAATACAGAGGAATGGGATTATCAATGGGGACAATGATTGTAGGATGGGACAAAAGAGTATGTATCCTTTCTTGATGATTCAGAGAAGTGACGGAGTCAGGTTACAATATGTAGTCTTTTTTTATTTGTTGTCGTGTATCTTGAGTTCGGTTTCGATTTTTTGCAGGGTCCCGGTTTGTACATGGTATCTGATGATGGTGAACGTATTAGTGACAATTTATTTTCTGTCGGTAGTGGATCGATTTACGCTTACAGTGTACTGGATGCTGGTTATAAGTAAATGATGTTCATTTTTTCTACTCTCTAACATAGACTCTCAGCTACGTGACAGATTTGTGTATATTTACTGCTTTGTGAGTAATCATCTGTTAATAATTAGAAATATTCCTCGATTCTTCATTGAGTAGAATCAAGGTAACTATGATTTTTTCTAGCGTTCTACTTTCTTCCTGTTTGTGTGTTTTAGATATGAAATGAGTACAGCTGATGCAATTGATTTGGGTCGTCGTGCTATTGTTCATGCTGCTCATCGGGATGCTGCATCAGGAAATATTGTCAGAAGTAGGTGGTGTTTTGTGAGCTCGAAAATACACGTATTTTCATATTTTGTTGTTTTGTTTAGTATATCATATGAAAGAGACTGGTTGGGAAAAAATCGAAGAAGAAGATACAAACAATTATATGTATCGCTATAGACAAGATGAAACAATGAACTTTTAGTATAAACAAAACGTATTAGGCACACTTCTACTCTAGATACATTGTTGTTTTTGTTGTTGTTTTTTTATGACTCATTTAAAAAAAGAGGAAATCAACGCTATAAAATTCATACACTCGCAAGAACATATAGTTCAAACAAACTAATGATTCGAATGTTCATTTCCTTAAGAAAGCACTGTTTCTTACATTTATTTAACAGCGTGTAAGAAACAAGAATTATTCTTCGTTATCGTATACATGTGAATATTTTAAGCTCAAATTGAATAACAATAACAAAAACTAGTGATCCTCTTCTGGATTTAAAGTTAAAACTCCCATGTCTTTATGATGACTTTTAATTTTTTAACCAGAGAAGATAGTATAAAGCGTGCCTTACGGATGTCTTACTTGTGATGTACTAGAAAAGAAGTAGAAGAAACGTTGACTTGAGTTTGAATGGAAGTAGTCAAAATATAGTCTAGGATAAAGAAAGTCTCATTCTTTTAACCAGATTAAAGCATTTGAGAATCTACAAAATTGGATAATTTTTTACATCTGTTTTGCTCTCTTAGTGTTTTTTCTATGTTATTTCCATATTTTGTTTTTGGGTAGTGAGAAGAAGAGAAGAGTTTAATGATCAGTCTCTTTGAATTGAAGTAGATTTTGGTATTTTTAATTTGTACAAGATCAAGAAGACCTTTTTTATTGTATACAGAACGTCAACATGTTTATGTCAATCATACCACCTGATGACATTTACATGTTTTTTGAATTAATGGAAGAACATAAAAACATGTGGTTGACTAACATATATTATATACACACGATATAATTTGTTTTATATCAGCATATAACATTAATATGATGTTCTATATTGACAACAATAAAAAAACATAACTGAATGTCGTCGTAACATACATATCATTTCTAACTGCACGGCCGTGAGTATTTTGACTCGATAAGAAACAGCGCCCTCTCAAGGAAATAAACGCTTGACTGATTGAACGTGAAAAGCTAGTTTTGTCCTATGTTGTATCGTTCAGATTAGAGATGTGCACGGGTACCGTTTTCCGACCCGTACCCGACTCAAAAATTTTTTTTCCATCTGTACCCGACCCATACCGGACTTATGCCTAAAAATTTTCTCTTTTTTGATTTCCAGCTAAAAACTTTTTTTTTTCGGCTGGAGATAGCAAGTTATCATTACGTTCTCCAGTAACTCTTTTAAAACTTCATGTCATTTTGTGAGTTTCTACTAAAGCCTTTCGGTTTTCGTGTAAATTATAAAAGAACGGAACCCGTACCCAACGTCCGAGTCGGATTGAACACATGTAGTTCAAATAGTACTACTTGAGTATTTATCTGAAATGTGATCTCCTACAGAGATCAGTTTTAGATTATCACTTGTTTCTGTTGAAATTCTTTTTAATGTTTTAGTCGTTGATTTAAACTTTATTTACTTAATCCTTTCTTGCCCTATGGCTCCTATAGGGACCATTTTATAAAAGTTTAGTTCACTTGAAATAGCGAATGTCTCGCAACACTAAGCGTTCTTTATCTCATAGGGTACAGTCTATGACCAACGTCTCAACCTGTGCCCTACCCTACCCTATAAAAATGTTTCGTACCCTTAACCTACCCTACCCTAATAGGACAGGGTAGGGTAGGATCATCCTGCACACCTCTATTGTCCGTCAGAACCGTCCGGTTTAGCCAAAGGCAGGAAAGGATTGAAGGAAGAAAACACCAGCACGTACCGAAATACACATTATAAGCCTTTTCAATACTTTCATTGATTTGGAAGAGAAAAAACGAGAAAAGAAAAGGAAAAGGAAAAGGAAAAGATAAAAATAACATGAACTAATAATGATAAATAAGGAACACAAATGAAAGCAAGTAAGCACGAAAAGTAGTGAGAAGTACGAAAGAAAAGTAGAAGAATGACTAATACAGCTGATCCTGTGCATACATTACATTACCAATTTACTTTATTTATTACAAATCTGCTATCGATGGTAATTTCATGTATTATTGTCATTTGATGTAAGTACTGATAAAACACGAAAAGATTTCTAGTCAAGTGGGATGAAACGCTAATTCCAATGATAAAAAATGTACAATAGAGAGACTTAGCCGTGATCATCTATGACAGTAGTGAGAGGAGTGGAATTCCTGTGTAGTCTGAGTTGTACACTAATTGTTGTTCTGTGTTAGCTTGGTAAATATTTTGGAAATCGGCATTGTACAAATCTGATATGTTATTTTTCAATGGCTGAGACGATGAATATCTGTAAAAATATGACGAAGAAATTCCGCTTTATGTAGGACGGAAAAGATAAGAATGGAGTAGTTGTTGCCTTGTTTTTCTAGATTCAATTTACATCTGTTTTGATAAAAAGTTGAAAACCGAGCGAAATTAGGATAGTTATACATTTCATATATAAAAAATATATAGTGAGACTTTGAAAATGACAAGTGTCTAGTGAATTTAAATGAGCTCATCTATTGTCTACTGTTTTTGAAGCTTCATCAAATTTTCTATTTCATTGTCATGAGGGTGTCAAAATTCTTATTGGTGAATATTTACATGACATTCTGTAATTTGGATAATAGTTTCAGTTTTTTATCCAATAAGTGTGATGTATATTTTTCTTTATTGAACATTTTCATTTTTTGTTACATTTGTTAATATTTCACTTTTCAAAATGTTTATCTGTGTCTTTTTGATACAAAACATGATTGAAAAAAAAAGTTGACGTCTTTTATCTTTGTTTATTTTGTCGTTTATTCGTCTATATGTTTGGATACGGAAAAGACTCTTGTAAAGACTGCTTCTGATGCAGAAAATTAATAAGAAAGAAAGAATGTAAAAACCGAAAAGATAATAATAGCAGAGAGAGGAATACAGTGGGCAATCAGGCGAACATTTAGAAAAAAAGTCAAAATTTTCCTTTTTTTGATCGTCAAGTTGGAGATGATAGCTATCTTTTCCTAGAATATAAGTGAATAAAAGAACAGTGGGAAAATCTAAACTAGAATCCTCTCTCAAAACCTGATCATAATAGCGAAAATTTATATTATATTATTAATGCGATATGCTTCGCACCGCATATCGCACTATAGTGTTCAACTGTGTTTTTACTTTCTAGACAAAAAACGTGTCATTTTCTGTAACGATCTTCTTGTAAACTAGAATGGCTACTGCAAAATTTTAAACAGGAGCAGCAAGCTGTGAGACCGAATTAGTAAATGTCCACTTTTGAGACTTTGTGGCTAATCCAGTCATTAACTAGAAGGTTCGAAAGGTGTTTTGTATGTTTGAGACTTGTAGTTTTTCCAAAAACAAACGAATAATTAATTTGACGTGAGTCATACTGACATTTTTAAAGCAGTGTTCGCATATCATGTGATTCACTTTATGACCATGTTCTGTATGTATTCCACGAATAGCTAACGCAATGGCTAGCCACCCTTTTGAAATTTCTTGTACCCAAGCTCTTGGCCAAGATCTTGAGTACAAGAAATTTCAAGATTTCGAGTAAAGCCACTCAAGATGTTGCAAGAGCGAATGACAAACTTTCTTTACATTTTGCTTTTATTTATGACAGTCGTAGCCATTGGATATACCACTGTATAGAGTCGTAGATTCTTCCTTAAAGAACTATGGTCAAGAAGGGAGAGACTTTCCTCTTCAAAATGAAATACCATTCGACGTCATTTGATGTTTTAGTTAAGACAATTCTCGAGCACGCTATCCTCTGTAAAATTTTTGTCTTAGACGCGTTTAGCATTCCTGGCAGATGAGTTGGAACGCGTTTAGAATGAAATTTGGACGCATCGAAATGCGTCTAAAACGCATTTTTTTCAAACGCAAACGTTTACATGGAATGTGTGTTATATAAAAGGTAGTCGATGTACAATGTTCTAGTGATACCTCTTCAGGTATCAAGTTTATTTAAAGTTCAGCACTATTCCATTTTTACTCCGCATAATGACTCTAGTTATCAATTAGCTGAGGAGCGTATTCTATCCCGTAATGGAGAAAAACTTTCTCATCACATATACGATTGGTGCATTCTCTTAATCACACTAGTGTGTGACCCTTTTTATCGATAACAAAGAGTAACAGTCACGACACTGTTGCAATTGTTTGGAGTCGAAATCGCTATCAGTATGAATCTATTATTAAAATAATCCAACATCGGAAAATTCATCGGTCAATTCTAACTGGCGCTAATACAGGGATTGGCAAGTAAGGCCATACCGTTGGATATATCGACAGACTAGGAAGTGTAACTGACACTCACAGATTTTTTGTTCATTTTCTTTAAGTTTAACTTTGTAAGTGGTATCGTTGTGTAGTTCAATGAAAATAAGTGACTTTCCTGTGATATTAATGCATTTTCTTGGCTGTCAGGCGCTGTTGCTAAACAAGTAACTTTTTCATGCCGAATTTTTCCTATCTAGTCGATCTGTTTTTTCTGAATAAAATAACATGAACTGTCAGATTCAGTCAGATGAAAACGATGAGTATGAACAGTTAACATCCGAGAAGCAGAAACTCAATCAAAGCGATGCTAGTTTTGATGGTAGTAAAAATCTATAACAAGGAACAACTTCTTTCTATTAAACTTTCTTGATAAACGTTTAGTGAGCTAAAAAACATTTTCTTTTTAGTTTTTCTGCTAAGTGAAATAGTAGAAGTAATCTGAAAAGAAAAGTACAATCGCAGAAGAAGAAATCCGAACTCGCTTGTTAGACCCGCAAGACTCTAGTTGACGATATTTTTATTATTCATTATAGGAACCGGCGATTTTTTTTGAAATCGCGATTAATTGAAAATGTCTCGTCAATTTTGCCGACATTATTGGGCTTTTCTATTTGTTTCTTAATCTAGTCTACGCAATATCTAAAACGTCCGATTAACTTATTGAGCGACATCTTAAAGTTTTTATTATTGATCAAGCAACAATCAATGATATTTTACCATGGTAATAATGATTCATTTGCTTATGGTGTTCTTCACACTTGTTTAGGGGAATTATACATGCCTCAGGGACTACTAAAAAAAACAAGTTTTTCTCATTTAATAAATGTGTTTTTGGAAGCAGTGTAAGGTCCTTTTTAGTTGTCTCGCACGGTTGTTGAAGTAAGAAAGGAGGAGCATGAGAGCAAAAAAGTACTTTATTCTAGACTAATTTCTCAACCCAATATTGTATTATTATATCTCATTATTGTTTTACTTTAAAGTTAGTTCAGTATTCACACTTTTAGTCTCGACAGGAATACTCACAGATGACCTTATATGAAACCTTCTAACAGCAGATACTTTTTTTAGAGAAAATTCAAGCTATTGATTGATAAAACAATTCTGCATCGAACTGCAGTGTAGACTCAGAATTTGTTTTTATTCAATTCGTTTATATGCCTATTCTAGATTAGTAAAGCCCGACTATATGACTGCTAAAAGTATAACCCGAACAGTCCTTATTACTGGTTCAACAAGTGGTATCGGACTGGGAATTGCAAACGTATTTGCTAAAAACAAGTATAATATTATCTTTAATGGACTAGGTAATTGATAATGGTCTCAAATTTCAAATAACCATTCTTTCTAATATTCTTTTCTCTATTTCAGAAGCTGAAGGTAGTGCAATTGCATCTTCGATAGCGAAAGAAAATTCAATTGATTATTTATATTCACCCGCAAATGCTATGCGCTCAGCGGAACTAAAAACCATGGTCGATGAAGGTCTAGCTAAATTTGGTCATATTGATATTCTGGTGAATAATGCCGGTGTCCAACATGTCGCACCTATTGAAGATTTTCCAGAAAATAAGTGGGCTCAGATTTTACAAATTAATTTGACTGCTTCCTATCTTCTAACAAAATATTTATGGAAACAAATGAAACAACAAAAATTTGGACGAATTATTAATATAGCATCAGCACACGGACTATTTGCTAGTGAATACAAATCAGCGTATGTAGCAGCAAAACATGGTCTCATAGGATTTACAAAAGTCGCAGCACTCGAAGGTATCAACGAAAAGCAGTTAGAATTTTTTTCGGCTAATTCAGATTACTATTTTTTTCGTTAGGTGCTGCATTTAACATTAATTGCAATGCTATATGTCCCGGTTACGTGCGTACACCACTTGTTGAATTACAAATTCGAGATCAAGCCAAATCTCATGGAATACCAGAAGGCGAAGTTATTACGCGAGTCATGTTACAAAAACAAGCAGTGAAAGAATTTGTACCTGTTGAGTTAGTGGGTAATTTAGCGCTATTTTTAGCTGGTGAAAAAGCAGGAACACTAACTGGAACTGCTATTCCAGTCGATGGTGGTTGGTCAGCACAATAATTTATTCTATATTTTTTTTCTCTGTTTACTTCTACACATAATACATTATAGAATTAGCTTTATTTTTCTCAATTTTTTTCGTATTCGCAGTACTATGTTTCTGATTTTCTAAATCTCAGCCGCTATCTTTTTTAGAAGAACAGTAGATCTGAACAGAAAACTGTTTTCCAGTATTACCCATATTTATTGTTTATTAGTGTTCCATTTTTATTAAGAAACATTCCGTTTCTCCTTATCTATGCAGAATTGATGACTTCTTTATTCAGGATACAAACAACAAAGGAGAAAATTTTTATAGTCATTGAGCTTTACATCCTCTAGTCTTCTTAATTAAAGAAAGAAAGGTAGCCTTATTTATTTTTCTACATTGAGACTGCGTCGAAGTTTTAAAGAGAGCACGTTGTCATGGTACACCAACGATGCTACAATGATATTAGTGTAGACCTAAAATAGGTTTTGTTGTTCGAATATATGTTTTCTCGGGAGGAAAAAATTTCTGTGCAAGGATTTTATTAATAAAATCTTACTACAGCCTCTCTTCTTCATATAAGGGAGACAAACAAAAACATTATAAATGTCGAATGCTTTACAGATGGTTTTATCGCTTTTATTTAATTAGTGTTGAAATTTCGTTAGTAGAATTAGAATAAGTCTCTGCTTTGTACCGTTCTAACCTCACTCACTCACTTTCTCAAAGATTTGTTTAAATTTTTTCTCTATATTTTTTGTAACGAAATTGATTGCTGTGCGTGTGGCGTGACTTACGATTTGTTTTTATGATATGTCTTTTCCGATCTCACAAAAGTGGTTTTTCCCAATAAAAACAATCACCTGAAACATAGTCAGTTATATCCTGCATATGTCAAAGTTGAACGTGATCTCTCTATGATGCCACACGTGGAAAGAATTTAATGTTTTATATCTTAGGAACACTCTTCCCCTATCCCACATTTCTGAAGAATGGCTTATGTCCGAGCATTGACATTCGCCATGAGAATAGATCTCAACTAGAACTGAAAAAGCTCTGCTAGCCATGTTCTTTAGAGATGCTTAATTTCTCTGCTATAAATGTTGCAACAGTAAAAAATTGTTGTTTGTCGAAGCAACATATCATCCAGAAGGATTTGACCAATCGGATTGAAATTTTTACCATACCCTATAAAAAAAATTCCAGTGCGGCACTGGTAAAAATCAGTGCGCACCGGTGCGCATGGCATGCCATCGGTCATTGGCACTGGCTGGCACCGGTGCGCACCCGTGCCCAGCAAGTGTCGAACCAGTGGCGATTGGCACCCGTGCGCACCGGTGCCGATATATTTCTGCTGAAAGAGTGCTGCATGGGTGCCGCACTGGCAAAAATCAGTGCCGCACTGATAATTTATTTAATCAATTTAATTAGTTCTTTATTATGGTTGTTTATGCTGAATTTTGTGTTAGAGTGCGGCACTGATCAGTACCACATCGACATGCCAAAACCATGCGGCATTG
>CAJNOQ010001607.1:0-29962 GCA_905250885.1 Didymodactylos carnosus | reverse complement strand
TGACAACAGTGACAAACTTCGGATAAAAACCCGCAAAATAACGAAATATTTATTCTCTAATCCTTAGAATGTCGTTTTCGTCGAATCGTATCGTTAAATGCCTGATCTATTCAAAAAATGCGTCAATAACTCAAGTCCGACTTAAGTTTTCGACCTTAACTTTAAGACTACATTTCCCATGACTTAAGTTTTTTTGTGATACGATCCCCTGTTCACTCCGTTTACTGTTAAAATAAATCTACCCATGTGATAAAATTTTCTTGTCCACGATATAAACTAATCTCGGAAAAAAATTCTTTTTAGAATCAACGCGTGAAATCTAGTAGTATCCACAGGCTGTGCGCATTGTCTAAAATGTCTGTCCACCATTTTTCATGCGTGAATAAAAATGTATCCACACGTGGGCACCAGTGAATATACAAAACAAAAATCCACACATCATTGTTAGTAGGAAAAGTGAGTGAAGATGAAAATAAGTAAAAAAAAAATTCCGTTTTCACATGTGAGCATTCGTAAACATGTTTCTATTTATGCATCCACAATTTTAAATTCACTCGTGAACATGGCAAGGACGGCAAAAGTTTAGCATATGGATAATTTGTCGTTCCGTAAGAAGATCGATACATTCCAAGCTTCACCTAAATTTATTCGTCAAAAAAAGTGAAAAAAAAAATGGATTTGTTTATCCGATTCGTTGTCGGCTTGAAATAAAATGAATGCTGTATTTTTTGTGGTTATGTTTTCGTTTTTTTCAGCTATATGATGCTAGGTCTCAGTCAATTTTTGGTATGATTTCACTATGATTCATGAAACATCCCAAAATCTAAAAAAAATGCTAGATGTTCTGATTATTCATCTTGTTGTTGTTATTTTCAGATGTATTATTAGTGCGTTTTTATGTAGTATAGTTTTGTTATCTGTTCAGCAGTAACGATGTCGTCCACAATGGATCAAGTTGTTAAGCGCGCTAAAGAAGGCTTTGGCCAAATATTTGATAAAAGTCTTCATGATATTGTTCGCGGCATAAGAAATCACAAAGATAACGAAGTAAAATGATGTTTTTATTCTCAAAAATCTATTCTAATTTATTTTCTTAATTATTCAGGCTAAATATATCGCCGAATGTATCGATGAAATTAAACAAGAACTTAAACAAGATAATATTGCTATCAAAGCAAATGCTGTTAATAAACTAACCTACGTAAGTAAAATGTCACGCTTCACTGTTGAAAATTTAGTTGAATATACATATGAGTAGGTGTACTATTTGTGATTACATAATAGAAGTTGTCAGAATTAGATAATAATATATAATATGTGTTTTATTTAGCTGCAAATGCTTGGCTATGATATATCTTGGAGTTCATTTAATATAATTGAAGTTATGAGTTCATCGAAATACACGTTCAAAGTAAACTTGATATATTAAATCAAATAATGATATGCTGTTAGAAAATACTATTTTTTACTTATAGAGAATTGGCTATTTAGCTGCATCACAATGTTTCCATGAAGGCACAGACGTACTGATGTTAACAACAAATATGATTCGCAAGGTAATTGTTTTTTGTTTTTTTCAAACAAAACATTTTCCTCTCTTTTCCTTGCTTGTTATAGGATTTAAATAGTTCATCTATGTATGAAGCTGGTATAGCCATGAGTGGTTTATCCTGTTTTATTAATGGAGATTTAGCCCGAGATCTTGCCAATGATATCATGAGTTTGGTAAATATTTACAATAAAATTTAGCTTTAAAAATTTTACTGTTTATGTACTTCAGATGACATCGACAAAACCTTATATAAGAAAGCGAGCTGTGCTATTATTGTACAAAGTATTTTTAAATAATCCGGATGCATTAAAACCAGCGTTTCCACGTCTAAGAGAAAAATTAGAAGATCCTGATCCAGGTAAGAGATATTCGCGCTCTTGATCTGTATATTTACAATCTATGAAAATCTTTTTCTTAGGTGTTCAAGCAGCTGCTGTTAATGTTATATGTGAATTAGCTCGTCGAAATCCTAAAAATTATTTAGCATTAGCTCCAATATTCTTTCGTCTAATGACGTCTTCAACAAACAACTGGGTATTAATTAAAATAATTAAACTGGTATGAAAAATTCAATAGATGTTAAAATATGAATATATTTATGCTAAGATTATTTTTTAACTTTTTCTCTTTTTAGTTTGGGGCATTAACACCGTTGGAACCTCGTCTAGGAAAAAAATTAATTGAACCATTAACAAATTTAATTCATAGTACCTCGGCAATGTCATTGCTTTATGAATGTATCAATACAGTTATAGCAGGTAAGAGAAAAAATGATGTGCTCTTAACGTATTCACTGACGCTCTTTTCGATAGATGGTAGTTACCTATCACATGATCAGGATAGGAAAAGTTCCTACCCAAATTTCTTAGAGATGATACTCGAGTACCGTTTCTGAAGTACTCGTACTCGACAATTGAGTACTGGATACTCGTAAAGTGCTTGTGTGAGTACTTATATATTTTGGTTTTTGAGTACATTTTAACTAAAAACTGTTTGTTTTGTGTAATGCAACAAACATTTGTTATAATGATGTTTATGCTTTTCTTATGTATATATATATATATATATATTCAAAAGTTATAATTTATCATCTACCAAACAAAACGATATTTTCAGATTAAAAACATAAATAATGCTGCAACTAACAATATGTAAGCAAAAATAACACACTTTATGTCATTACTAGTTCAATTACACTGAACATCTGGAAAAATCGAAGAATGGAGGTGTGAACTTTTTAAATATTTGACCGTTATATGAAGAAAAAAAAACTGAAGTTAAAAGTTTTGAGTACTTTTACTCATACTTGTACTCGAAAAACCTAGCACTCGCCCATCTTTGAAGTTTCTGCAACAAACAACAAATGATGCTTACGATCAGTTAAAACAAATTAATATCAGTAGCCTAATTTTCTCGAAAAGCTGGTCTAGTGTGATCGTTTTGTAAAAATCTTTTTTTAATGAAATGAAATGAAACTATCTGTCAAAAAAGTATTTTCTACTCTCGCAAAACACAATTGCAAACACCATATATTACCTTTCTTTTTGCACAGCTTTGTTACCAACACGATTGGCAATATGAGAAATACTATGTCTATCTTATTTTAGTTCTTGTTTCCATATCTTCCGGTTTACCAAATCACAGTTCTTCCATTCAAGTAAGTTTAATTCTTATTCCTGAATTCGAAACTTCATTGATATTGTCGTTTTAGTTATGTGTACAAAAACTACGTATTCTCATTGAAGATTCAGATCAAAATCGTAAGTTACTCCAATTGTTTATAAAATTCTCCGTTAGACATAACTTGTTATTCCAGTTAAATATCTTGGTTTATTGGCCATGTCAAAAATATTACAAACTCATCCAAAAAGTGTTCAAGCACATAATGATTTAATTATGCAATGTTTGGATGATAAAGATGAATCGATACGTTTACGAGCCTTAGATCTTCTATCAGGAATGGTAGGTGTGCGCGTGATCTCATCGTTTGAAAAACAATGAAACTCTATTGTTGTTGTTGCTGTTTTTTTGAATAGGTATCGAAAAAGAATCTAATGGATATTGTTCGAAAATTAATGATTCATATGGATAAAGCAGAAGGCTCACATTATCGAGATGAACTATTATCAAAAATTATCGATATTTGTAGTCAAAATGATTATCAACATATCACAAATTTTGAATGGTAGTTAAAATTACCTAAATTGCGTAGATATCAGCATTACATTTCTCTATTTTTATAGGTATATAAGTATTTTGGTTGAATTGACACGTTTAGAAGGAACAAAACATGGTAGTCTAATATCATTACAAATGTTAGACGTAGCCGTTAGAGTAGAATCAATTAGACAATTTGCCTGTAATCAAATGGTAAGTTCGAATAAATATTCAAGACTAGAGAATATCAACAAACATTATACGTTTGATAATGACGAATATCAATGGTTGTTCTTTTAGGCTATTTTATTGGAAAATGCGCATATGTTTATTGTTGGTTCAAATTCAACAAGTGTAGCGGAAGTATTGTATGCCGCTGCGTGGATCTGTGGAGAGTTTTGCTCGTAAGTTTCACTTTTTTTTTGTGATTGAAAAACATTCTTGATTTTTTTGTTCAAGCCATTTGAAAGAACCAGAAAAAACGTTAAATTCAATGTTGAATACAAAAATTATTCAGTTTCCTGGACATATTCAATCAGTTTATTTTCAAAATATTCTAAAAATTATCACCTACATTTTGACTCAAACGGCTCAAGAAGAGAAAAATAAAACCGACGATATCAAAGAGTTGCTTACAAGCACTATAGATAAATTATCAGCATTTTTAATGAGTGGAGATGTTGAAGCACAAGAAAGAGTAAGTAACGAACGGTTTGCTTTTTCTCAGCTAGATTCATTTTATTTTTGCCATTTTTTCAGGCTAGTACTGTTTTACACCTTTTGAAAACCGCATTGAAATTAATTGAACGTAATGAATTTAATTCATCAGAATTATCAGCGTTATTTGAAGGAATTCTAAATCCAGTTGCACCCAAGGCACAACGAAAAGTGGCGATACCACAAGGGTAGGTTCTATGTACCGTTGGTGTTTACTTGTGTCATTTTGAAGAAAAGCAAATGATGATTAAGCAAGTGAATAGAACCTTTATTCTCGGTTTTAAATTCCTTTTTTCATTTACAACAGTCGATTTTTATTCTATCTGATTTAAGCAACTTTATTTGAAAAGAAAAGAAAGAAAAAAACTACAACTATCATAATATACGAACAGATATTAGTAATTCATTGTTGTATATATCAAAAAAAAGAATCAAACAAGTATCTCTTAGAAAGGAGAAGAAAACAAATATATATACTTGCTTACGTAAAACATAAGTGGAATTAAGATAAATATACACAACTTCTCGGAGAGTTGAAAGTAAGAATGAGAATCTAAGAGTTTGTATATGTCATTTATGGGTGGTGGTGTGTATGTTCTATAAGAAAAAGAAATGAGTTTTAGTTTAATCAGATTGACGCGATAGAAAATCTCGTTATACTAAGCTTGGAATCACTAAAGCCTCTTAGTGCGTTGTAGGACGCTGTAATAGACTAGTGAGAGGAACACTTCTGAATTATGTGTAAAGAAGAACAGTTTAGAAAGAAATTATGAACACTGTCTTGACCGATTTGATCACAAATGCAAAATGGGGTATCAACCCATTTTGTATCAAACATCTTTTCTAGATTGAGAAAACCCAACTCTGCAACGACAGTAACATCTGTCCATATCTCGATTAGTCACAGGCAGAATGAATAAAAGACCAGCTTCTCCTATCTTTTCTTTAAATCTAGCTGTTTATTTTTTTTGTATTATAGTCTGGATTTGGATGCCTGGATCAATGATCCACCATCAGAAAGCGAAGACGAAACAGAGTTGGCTTCGTCTTCACAAAACGCAAATCAATTATTTTACGGACATGAAGAGAGTCATGGAGCTGGAGGCGATAGCTATTATCATGGAAGTAATTTAACATCATCTGGTACTGATGGTGTACATCGAAAATCGAAATATTACGAAGAACCAAGTGCTGAAGTATTAGAAAAACAACGTGCAGATCGAAAACAAAGCGAAAAACTGAATCCATTCTACTTGAAAGATATATCAAAATCATCACTTCTCACACAACAAAGTAATACACAGGTAATCTCTTTATTTTTCAAACTCCTTATCTGCATATTCTTTGTTAATTAACTTCTAAAATCATTATTTTAGGTATTAAATGGTTCTCAAATTCCTTTCCCTGCTGGTAGTGGTCATAGTAGTACTCTTCCAATAAGTTTAGCATTATCATCATCCGATCAATATTATCGTCAATCAAAAATTGACGAAGAAAATCGACGTTTAAAAAAAAAAATGAAAACAAAAAGTACATCGCAGGATTCAACAGACATCGTTTCAGATGTTAAAGGTAAAAAATCAAGAAAATCTAAAAAACAAAGTAAACATACTACCGACACTACTACAAATGTTAATAATGAAAATGAAAATGACGATGATTTCTATCCAAAATTTCAAGTAAAACGTGGTGGTGAGCTACCCGAAGGTGCTCAAGAAAATGAAGAAGATATTGAAGATGACGAGAACAATAAGAATATGAAAAAGAATGATCCACATCGAGCACTCAACATTAATCTAGAAGATATAATTAAACCTAAACAACAGCAAGTTTCAGTTGTTCAAGATACAGCTCCTCCCGTTTTACAGTCGTCACTATCTCAGACAAAAGAGTCACACAAGAAAAAGACAAAAGATAAAAGAAAGTCACCAAAGGATGTGGATACAAAGCCAACAATACCGACATCTAAACAAAGAACACGAAGTAAGTTTTTTTTACGTACGTTTTTCTCTAATTAAAATTTATCCATTCTAGGTGATTATAATGAACTTTTATCGCCAAACAATGATGACAACCATCAAAAATCTCCTGTTACAACTCAGAATGAATCCACTACTGTCAAGAAAAAGTCAAGTAAAAAAGGAGAAACAAAAAATGAACTAAAACCATCGGTCAATAACACTGAAGAAAAATCATCAAAAAAAAAGAAAAAAAAGACTACTGAAGTAACGCCAGTAGACAATAATAATATTAATACAGAAACACAATTGTTTGACATAATGAATGATGATCAATTTAATACAGAACAAACATCAATAAATAATACCGTTGCTGATGATTATAAATTGGCTGCACAATCATCAAATATTAGAGTTGTAAGTAAAAATAGCAAGGGCATATTCAGGCAACAAACAAAAATCAAAATCTAAATTCATTCTCTGTTTGTAAATGCTATGGTTGTTGCATGTAGATTTTTTGATGATCTGTATTTTTAGGAATATTCTATATCACACACATCGACAAATAATCATTTAAATGTCAAATTTTTATTAAAAAATTTAACATCGTCCATAATAAACTCATGTGAATTAAAAATTATTGATTCGTTAAGTTCAAAATTAATTTTATCATCACAGATATATGATCAAAAGACAAAATCACTTAAGTTTCCATCAGTAACACTTTTCCCCTATAGTAAAAATTATTTACACATTGAATTTTTAATTACTCAAATCTCATTTGCACAAAAATTAGCCACAACATTCACATGTTCTGTGCAAGTACGTATGATTAGTATACTTGTTTAATAGAAAAGATTATCCGTATGATGGTCAATATCTCTAGCAGAATTAGTATAAATCCGTCCGACAAAATTCCTCTTATTGACTTTCTGAGTAGTTCTTTAGAAGTCTGATCTCTAGATCTAGTTAGTTTGTAGCGCTCAACAAGTTGCCAGTATGGAAAAAATTTTGAAACGATTGAATAAGTTTTTATTGAATATCTCCGTTCTCTACAGATCAGACTTCTAAATATCCACTCAGAAACTCAATAAGGAGACAAATAGATATCAGATTCAAAATCAGCATCAAGAACTACTCGAAAATTAGTTTTAATTAGATCACTTGAGACGATTTCCTTGTAAGATAATTGACACTATTGACTGACTTCTATCCGATGCTTTCTCTCAACTAAATCTGAAATTTGTTAGATCATAGAAAAATTAAAATTCTTTGTGTTTTGGGGAAATTAGATCAGAAACGGGCAGATGATTCTCATCGCATCGTTTTATCGTCTGTATAACATACATAGAGGATATAATTATGAGATCCCGGTCACTTCAAAATGTAACATCAAAAAATTAATTTTTTTAGAAATCGAATGATAACATCGAAACCGATAAACTTGAATTTAAACTTGATTTACCATGTTCGCAATATTTGAAAAACACATCAATTGATTCGTACGTATATCAACTTCCAATCTTTAACTATTATACATGCATGTTTCGTTTTTTATAGGGTAGCTTTTGCTGATCTATTGAGTAATACTGGATCTTCATCATTGACAAGTAAATACAGTATGAAAGTAACGACTAGTCATGATTTAAACTCATTAACAAATTATTTATGTCAAATGTATCGATTTACAGGTATATATTTCATTATTAGACAAATTACATATTCACTGTTCCTTTTTATTTTAGTTGTTGATAAGATAGGAAATGCAACATCACTCTATAGTGAATCAATTCTTGGACATCCAGTGGCACTTCTATTAAAACAAACGGTAAATTTCAATGCGTCATTTCTGTCATTTCTCGAGTTTTCAAAATCACAAATATAGGAGATTCTCTATCAGGATGTTTCCTTGATTGTAACTTGCGGATGATAAACGATCTCTCTGTTTGTCACAAGGTGATGAATGCGTATGAAGAAAAAAACAGTTTTTTTTTATCAACATACAATTCTTTTAATTTCAATCTAGAATGGTACAGGAAGGAGTTAACCTAGGAGATTCTGGTTTCTAGGAGCTTTAAAGAATCTCCAGACATCTCTACCGATATATGAATTGGTTTCAGCCCAAAACAATGGGTGAGCGTAATCTCCTGTTATTAGAAGATCTTTGAAAAATTCTAAGTGTGGTCTATGAGTTACAGTCAAGGGATTTAGCGAGTTTCAACGAGTGTTACTTATTACTCTTAGTAACATCTTTTTTCACTGATACGATTTTATATATAAATTAAATGAAAACTGTTGCAATAGGGTTTCGCTATTGTACAATAAAAACTTAATTTTTATGATCTTAGGATTCTCAAACAACGTCGATAAATGTCGATGGAAAATCAAGTGAATCACATTTTTTATCAAATCTAATGGAGGAAATAAAACAGCTCATAGAACAAAAATAATGGCTACGAAACTTTGTCAATTTGTTTTCTTTTTGTTGCTGTTGTTGTAATTTATTATTTTTGATTATTGATTTTTATCGTTACGTGTGTGTGTATTTATCTAATTATATTCCGATACTCATTCATCATATCTGTGTGTGCGCGTGTGTTGTTCATTCTCCTCTTTAAAGTGCAATAGTAAGAATTTATTACGAAACCCTGACAACAGTGAAAATGTTCCCAAGTAATTCTTTATATGTGTCATTTCGTTTTTTGTTTTTTTTCTGTTGCCGATAGATAATTTTTGTACGTGTGCAAACAGTGATTATTTTTTCTCTCTTCTCGTGCAATGTGTGTGTGTGTGTGTGTGTGTGTGTATGTATGCACATTTATCTATCTATTGTGTCTTTCCTTTTCATCATATTTCAGGGGTTATCAAGCGAGAGAGGGTTGCCCTGTTTCATACACTCCATGCATTTTTATCCTTTAAAAATTGTATTTTTAATTTATTTATATATTTTGTTTGTAAAGCAATTTATCTTTCTTTTCTTTTCTTTTGCTGATTTTTATCCTCAACCAGTTTTTTTTTTTGTCTTTATTGAATGATTATAGTCAATTTTTGTCTTTCTCTTATTCCATAACAAAAAAAATTCCGACAACTAACTGATATGTTTTTGTTGATCATTGATATGTTCGTTCATAACTTTTGTAAGATCTTGAGATTGAGATACTACAAAATTTGCTTTTTGTCTTATTAAAAATTGATTAACAGATTATAAAAGCCAAATCAAATTACATGACTTCTGCCTCTCCGTCCGAGTTTATACACACATTACAGGCATATATTGAAAATGAGAGAGTATCGGAAAGAAAGAGCTATCTTTTCACGTCACTAAAATTTCATTTTTTTTTTATTTAAAAATGTTTCGTAAGTTAATCATATATTCTGCTCGTCAAATGCGATTATATTCATTACGTGAATCAATGTAAATTCTAAAATAAAAATCCATTTTTTTTCACTTCAAATAAAGTCTGAAGAAAAATTTGCTATATTTCATTTTTAATGTTGATCTAATCAAACTAGTCTATTCTAATTTATTAAAGAGAACAATATTGATTATCTTTTTTGTTTTTTCTTTAGATATTGTAATAAGAAATATTTTGTCGATGATACAATATTTTATTTGTATTAATGCATCATGAGTAAATATGTGTGATTGAACAATTAGCCATCAAACATTGGGTAACTGTTTCACAACTATTTGTATTCCACTGTGTAAAAGAATTAAGTATTCAGTGGATAAAACAAAAGACTGTTTAGTCTACGACAACAAAACAATGAAAATATGTAAAACTTATTTACTGAGAGTACGCTCTAAAATGTGGTCCTGTTCCAATAATTGCAAAAAAATTATTCTAAAATGAATAATACTCATTTGATTTCTAGAATTTAACAATTTATTTATGTTCAATTTCGAACATTTACTATTGATGAATGATTTTGTGATAGATGAGTGTGTCAAACGATCTCCGATATTATTTTGACTAAGTTTACGTCATCGTTCGAAAATGTGAAACGTAACCAACGTCGTTTGACTTTTATTTATGAAGTTTTCACGTATTTATTTGAATTTCATATTTTTAAACGATAAAAATCACAGTAAACATAATCAACATGCCACCAAACGTTTTGTTCTACTTAATTTGTTTCGAAAAACGGGATTTTCTTTCTATTCTCTAAAGTGTAAAAAATTATTCAAGCAAAAAAGTTTGAAAAACAATTGAAATATCGATGACAACATTCAATAGGCTCAACTAGTTATCGATTGGGAGAAAGTTTTTTAACACAACAAAATGAAACGTTGTTAACAACTGTTGATTGAATGATTCAAATATTGAGAAAAAGAAAGAATATCTTAAGTTAAGGTTGAATCACAAAAGACATCAGATCAATTGAGAAACTTTCTATATGAACTATATGAAGATGGTAATTTTAAAAAAATACATGGCTGATGTGCAAATAATTTTCTTTATGTATTAGTCATTCAGTTTAGTGTACATTTATTTGTGAAAACAACTGGATGACTAAGTTGGACAATATCTCAGAACAAAGATGCAGAGTCATCCCGTAGACACGAGCGGCGCTCGAAAAAAAACAACAGTATTTTACGGAAAATCTTTCAAATTAGAATTCATACTGCCTTATAAGGAAATAAAATCTGTGGAAAATTTTTCAAGCTTTTCCTGAATAAAGCTACTCAAAGAAATTGAAGAAAATTTCCGTATTTTATCAATGTTGATTCAAAATAGTATTACATCAACAAAGGAATAAGATAAAAAAACGTGACTATTTATTTTTTCTTTCATGGAATTTTAGAATTCGCTAATATTAGAGATAGAGTATCATGTTTCGTACAGTGTTTTTGTTTTCTATTTTCTTGTGTCAAATACTAACAAATATGTAATTATAAAGCAAATTAATGTTTAATTTTTGCAATAAAATTTTTTTCGTATACGAATAGTTCTTTGTTTATTTGCTTGTTTCGTGGTTAATCAATGGGTTGTTTCTCCTTTCTTAACTATATAATATGATTCTTAGCAATCTTTACTTCTAAAAATGCTTATTTATTTATAATTTTAGATAAAAATGGTAAATTTATCCAATTCGAGTAGTGGTAGTAATGCTCATCAACAAATGCGTAAAACTGTAGAGCAATTACGTTTTGAAGTTAATTTACATCGTGAACTAGCATCTGTGACATTAAATGATTTAATTAAATTTTGTCATGCACATGCTCCAGCTGATTGTTTGGTAGCTGGTTTTCAACATAAAGAGCAAAATCCATGGAAGGAACGACGTGTGTGTTCGGTTATTTAAAATGTGAACATTATCTACTACAACGACGAAACGTTGGTTTTTTTCGAGAATGATCTGATTTATTATTGGAATGTTTTGTAGCTTTATTCATAGTCATTTTGTTTTATTTATCTCGTAATAATTCCATTTTAGTTGTAAAAGAAAGTGAATCGGTATTGTTATTGTACTGGTAAAATATTTGAATAATACACGTTGTTTGTTGTTTAGTTAACAAACTAGACAAAAATGTTTAAAATTCACTCTTTTTATTACTTTTCATTACTATTACAAGAATAAAGTTCTATCAATGATTGAGTTCTTTTTGAAAACTATTTTTTTAATGATGAAATCGGTTTTTAGCTCTAGTTTTAATATGTTTAGATGAAAATTGAAATGGATGGAACACAACAACAATCATCAATGTTTGAACAAATTTATCAAACTGTTCAAGTAATATATCTATTTCTTCTTTTGGCTATTAATAATAGTTAGATTCATTGTATGTTTTAGAAAGATTTAAAAAATTCATCATGGAATGTAACAAACATTCGTGAGCTCACTACAAAGTATATATGAAAACTGAGAAGGAGTGTTTATGAACTTCATTTTTGCTTATTTGTTTATTTTAGAAACGGTTCTGTTGAACATCGTGCAGCTGTTGAATATGCATTTCGATCTGTTTTATTTGAACTAATGGTAAATAGAAATTTTGTCAAGGAATAAAAAGCACAGTCAGAATTGTATATAAAGTTTTTCGGATCAACAGAGAGACATCAGAATTGTTAGTCGTACTAGAGTGCAATCACAGTTTCTACAAGATATTTACTTCTATGCCTATTCGACATTCTTTTGCGTACATAAGATGTTGCATTTTCTAAGTGCCATGATTCATCTTAGTGAGAATGGTCTGGCATCGTACTCGTCCTCCTTTCCTCCTCATTCCTCCTAAATAAAAGTTTCTCCTCCTTTTCCTCCTTTTTGGACAAAGTTGACTAGTTTTCCAATAGCGTTTGATCAAAGAGCCTTCTTAAGGCCTTAGTTATCATGCGTTGCCTCTTATATTTCTCACGAGTATAGTACCGTCTGTTCCGGTAGTGATAGTTACACTGTGATCTCGATCCTTATTGTACTATAAGTATTTTTGTAGTCAATAGAAATTTTTTATCATTTTATAGCGAGTCATCAGTAGTTCTCTGTTTGGTATGTGCATTTTTCCCTTTTCTAGATCTCCGTTATCTATCTTCCTATCATCATCTGTCGTGTCATCAATAATTCTTTTAACTTGTAAATCTGTTTGCTTCCATTTTCAATTTCATTTATGCAAAAAAATAACCTTTTATGGTGGCGTTCCTCCTTTCAAGATTTTGCGATTCCTCCTTAATTCCTCTTTTTTTAGAAAAAGCTCAGTACGAAGCCAGAATAGTCTATCATATACATATATAGGAATAGAAATATATATGAAAATAACGAACGTGACGAGAATTAGTCTCAAGTGCTCAACTCTAGTGTTGCTTCCGATAGAGATGTAGAAAGTTATAAGCTATAGAGTATGTTTTAGAGAACAGATGTTTAAAGTATCATAGTTACAGAAATAAATAGAATAAAGTGTTTGAGACAAATAACATAGTTTGTACTCATAGAGTAGAATAATAAGAAAATTGATAATGAATTAAAGTTGTACATGTTCATAATTATCTAAGTTAATGAAAATTGACTGATTAGTTGTCAATTGTTCACTCTAGTTCACTAAGCACTATTGGTTAAAAGATATGGTGTACGAGGTGGATGACGAAATAGGCAACTGTTATCTGTTCAAAGATAGAAAAGAAATGAAAGACTGACAACAAATTGACTTAACAACGAAATATGTTAGATTTAGTTTAAAAAGCCGAATATATTCGTTTTGTTCATAAATGATAATTATGTTAAACATGATTTACAAAGAGAGAAATGAGTACTATTTTCAAAAAAAAAAAAGATAAACATTCTCGCGTATTTATTTTAATTCAACTATCAGACAAAAATCTATTTGTAGTATCTGACAATAAATTTATGTATGTACTTATTTTGATCTCCAATAGTAATATCAAATTATTGGTTTTTGTTTGTCATGCTCGAATTTATCTACACAACATATTCTTCTTCTATTTTATCATTTGATTTGAATGTGATATTGTCGATGAATTGTTTTCAATAATAATATAAGTGTATCGAGTTATTTTTCTTGCAAATGATGATAAAATTTTTAATTTAACGCATATTTTCAAAAGTTTCTATACAAAAAACTATTGAAAAAAAAATCTCAATTTGAACTGTCTACTTTGTTTTTCTTTTTATATTTTTCCCATTCAGATATTTAATATATTTTTTCCTTTTTATTTCTTCTAGGAACAACAATTACTAACTCAAGAAAATTCTTTTCATGTTGAGGATAACTTTTTGTTAAATGTTAGACCACTAATTGAAGCGGCTATTGAAGCAGTTCACAATGGTATGAAAAATAGTCTACTTTGTTTTCTAAGAAAGAAAAATAATTATTTATTTATTTATTTATTTATTTATTTTAGAACTTGGTACACCTACAATGCCTGTTCATCTATTTAACGATTTATTTGCTTATACAACAATCGATATAAGCGAAAAAGTGTTTATTCTAATGGAAGAAAAAGCACAAGTTTGGAGATCGGTATGTATCTAGAATGTATTTGTAAATTTAAATTTAGTTTTATTTATTTTTTATTTTTTGAAAAATTATTAAGAGAAGTTATTCATATAATGAGTTGCATATTTTATATTTATAGGATATGTTTTATAGTTCGGTTAAAAATGTTCTTCTTCGCATGTGTAACGGTATGTATGTTAACATCGATTATATTTTTTTATTATGTTTTAATTGTTTCTTCTTTTTTGTTCAGATTTATTAAAACGTTTATCTAAAACTCAAAAAACTGTCTTTTCTGGACGAATATTAACATTTTTAGCACAATTATTTCCCTTAAATGAAAAATCTGGTATAATTACATTTTTAAGAAAATTTTTGTGTTTGGTAATGCATCGTTTGATTTTAGGTTTAAATCAAATTGGAAATTTTAATACAGAAAATGTAACAAAATTAACAACAGCTAGAATAAAACCTGATTCGGACGATGGCGAAGTGAGTGTTATAAAACAGAAAAAAAAAAGAAACATTATTAAAAAAAAAGAGAAAATAATCGATTATTTTTTGTTTTGTTTCTAGAAGGAGAAAAAAATGGAAGTGGATGAAGATGGTGAAATACATGATTTGTCAGTATTAATTAAAGCTTATTTAGATATAATATAAATATATTCTTTTTTAATTATAGACATCAAAAAAATTCGAGTGAATTTTATACAAATTTTTGGCTATTACAAGATTATTTTTCTCGTCCAGTACAACTTTGGGATAAAACATTATGGGCCACATTTGTTCAGGTAAGAGAACAACTTGTTTATTATTTAAGAATTGGGATGAATTATTTTTATTTGATTTTAGAATACTAATCAAGTTTTAGATATATTTGTTACAAATCAATTGGATGATATGAAAACGCCATTATCATCAAATCAGGAAACATTTTTTGCAAAATATTTAACCAGTGAAAAAGTACGTTCACATATTATATTAACTTATACATAATCATTCTTTGTTATGATGTATTCTACTTTATTCATATTGTTTTTTTCCCCGTTCTTTTCTAGCTTTTAGATTTACAATTAAATGATTCTACATTTCGTCGAAATATTCTTGTTCAATTTTTAATCATATTTCAATATCTTGTTTCACCTGTTAAATTTAAACAGTAGGCACAATCGATCTCTTCTTTTGTCAAACAGAAAATTTGTTATTGTTATGTTTTTAATTTTTCTCTTTAGACCTCAACATATATTGAACGATGAACAAGCACAATGGATTAAAAATACAACAAATCAAATTATACAAGTAAGAAGAATATATTTTTTTTCTTTATATTTATTTAATATTTTGTTTATCTTAATCATTTTAGTTATTAAAACAAACTGGTTCAAATGCGACTACATTTACGGATGCCGTACAGGTATGTGTTAAATAGGCAAACTTATACGGGTTATATTCGTATTATCCAAATGAATATTATTATTATTATTATTATCCAATTCAAAGCATGTACTTAAACGAGAAGAATTATGGAATAATTGGAAAAATGATGGTTGTCAAGATTTTACGAGAGCAAAATTAAATCAACGAACAACACCATATAAATTAAATGTTAAATTATCAGAAAATATTCGGTATGTTTATCTTTTATGATTAATTATAAAGAGAGAATTCAATCAACTAAATGAAGAATAATCTTTTGATTATAGTCAATCTGTTCGTCAAGCAATTCGTCGTCGTACAATGGATATTGAACAACTACGTTCTCCATCACAACATTATTTACCACCATTAAGAGATTTTTTTGAACCAATTATTGATCAACTCAAAACAGTTCCAGTTCCTTCAACATCAACAGCTACTGATGAACGAGAAAAAGAACGTGAACGAGAAAAGGAACGTGAACGTCTACTATCACAAGATCCATCACGTTTATGGCGTGCATTACGTTTACTTGCTCGACAAAGTCCATATTTTTTTGTGCATAGTAATCAAACTGTTCAAAGTATTGCACTATTTATTATGTCAACATGTGAAAAAATTCGTCGAGAGTACATTCTTCCTTCCCAACAACAACAGCAACAGGCACAAATTATACCGTCGGTCACCGCACCTCCCATTCAAGAAGATAGTATGGGAGAACCAGATGATGATTTAGGTAATATTAGTTAATGATTGACAAGAATAATTTATATTTTATAATTATCTTTTGTCTATCTTATATTTAGATGATGCTTCGTCATTATTAAATTCAGTTGAAGGTAAAGTAGATAATCCACCGTCAAATGAAATTCAAGATCAAGATGACACAACAAATGATATACCGATATCTCTACCAATACTTCCAACAGCGACAGTTTCAAATAATGATGAAGATGATGATGAAGACAATCGAGAAAAACGAATGAAAAAACGATCTATATCAACACAACAAGTTTAGATTTTATTTTGTGTATAATTTTGTTATCATAATAGAAGATTGTTTTCTCATCTCAGATGTGCATACGTTGTTTTCTCTTCTTTTTTTTTCGTATTTCAAATATGTATGCATATGAATGTTTGTATTCTTGTTTTCTTGTGTAGAAAAACTATGTTTTGTAATAAAAAGTCGACAATCTTACTGTCTTAAATCTGCTATAAGATAAGAAGTTAGTGATGAATGAAAAACTATTAGAAACAAAAATTTGTTTTTTTTGTTTGTTTTTTTGAAAACGTATACATTCATAATTTATCATTCATTTTTATTATGAAAGAGAAAAAAAAAGAAAGTACTTTTGTTAATAGGTTTTTTTAACTATTCGGTTTTGCAAATCAGTATAGTTTTCATATGGAATGAGATAGATTTTATGTGTATTTGTCAGTAAAAGATATTAAATTGTGTATTATTTATCTAAAACGTATAAGCTACAGTAACATGATTGTAATCCAGAAATAGATTTGTTGTTCATATCACATGTTACATGAGTGAATCGAATCCACGTGAAACATACCACCATTACATACACTCTCGACGCCAGCGATGAGATAGCATGGCTTCTGTAGAACGTGCTACGCTGAATTTATTGGTGAAAATCGCAGGTCTGTAGCTGTTGCGGGAAAAAAAGTTATTAGCATTTTACTCTCTCAGCAAAAGTGGTGAAATTTTTTGCCGTTTTCCAGCTATTTTGGCCCATCGTGTGAAGCTCACACAGGGTCTCATCCTACTCTAAAATTGATGCGGATGATTTTAAATGAAAGAGCATTGCAAATACTAGATATGCAAAGAAAAAATAATTTGGTTCATGTAGGGGTTTTAAGATAAACGGGCTTGAAGATCCGAGTTTTCTAGAAAATCTTTTAAAGTCAAACTTTATCCAAAAACTTTTCTAACCACATTGTTGGATAGAATGTTCAATTCTGAACAAAATGTGATGTTGTGGAAATTTTTATAACTTGGGATGACCGAACTAGAGGCTTTACAGAATGTACATGTGTGAAATTCCTGTTTTCAGTTTCTAAAATTTGATTTTTTCAAAAAAGTCTGAAATAGATGTATACATACATGAATATACACAGTTATCTGTTACTTTATATGTGTAGAAATAGACTTTCGGAACTAAATATTAAGGTTATGGCGTCTATTCGAAATTATAAATCCTTCAAAACAATACTAGCTTTAAATACATCTTAACATTACTTTTCCTTGATTAAAAATAATGTTGAGCTTCGGCAGTGTTTTCTGCTCAATTTTTTTACATGGCTCTTGTTTTATTTGATGCTAGTCGTGCTTGCTCTATCAATATTCGTTGACTTGTTTTATTTTTGATATGCAAGCTAATCTTGAAGTACATTCAGAAATGACTATCGTTTATTTAGCATTATACATTATTGTCATATAACAACATAAACAAAGCTTTGAATTCTGTACTAGAACAATGAAAGAGAGTGTTTATACTAAAGTTTTTGATGGCGAGAAAAAAATGATAATGACGTTGTAAAAAATCATTTTGAATGCCCGTGATTAAAGAAACAGAAGTTTATTATATATCCCAAATTGATTCTTTTTAAAAGTTAAAAGTTTTTGAACCGAACAGTTCCAAGATATTCTACATTTTTAGTTATCCGGAATAAATTTTCTTTTATTCTGCATTACTGCAATTGTCAGTTGTATAGTCCATGAAACTTTCAAAATCTGAATAGAAAATATAAGGATATATTTTATTATTGTTTATTAATAGTAACAAGTGATGCACAGTCTCCTCTTTTTCTTTCTATTCGTTTATCGCTTATTTGTGCAAGATTCCTCTATGATATCACATGTTTTCTACTTATCTTCTTCTCGTTGTATCTACGTACATTGAATGGCATGCTCAAAAACAAACACACACACGTGTGAATGCCACTATTGAAGAAACATTTTGATTGCATTTCATCTGATGTATATATACATATGAGGTCTGATAATCTTTTGGTTTCTGAGATATAACACAGTTTCTGTTCATTTACCCTTTGCTTAAAGGACCTGTATATATACGTTTTGCGCTTTTGCTCAGATTACGGCTGTTATGACCTTCCCTTTTAGTGAGGCCGTAAGAGTGCTCTCTGTCTCTCTCATATCGCCAGTATCACAGCATCATCTTGTAGCACCATCATGTATGCATACATTTATTTCAGGCTTTTTTAAAAACATCAAATTTTTTGTCATTTTTCCAAAAAAGAAACGTAACCAAAGGGATAAACCGATACTATCAACGAAGATCATGTTTTTCCTCCTTATGCTGAAGCTATTTTGAGTGCAGGTATACGAAAAACTAAAAACTTCATAATTCCATCGAAAGTAAACCAAACCACTTTGAAACTTTCAGAAAATGATTAAAAGAATACTTCAAACGTTTAGAACACTGAAACGACACTTGAATGATCTTTCTCACTGAAAGCATCGTGTACAATTTGATATTTCTTTAGACATGTACCAACACTAAGTAAATGAAAGGACGTATTTCATGAAAGTTTCTAATTATTAGATTTGTTTTTGTCTTTCTATAGAATTACACATGAAGCAAACTCGTTTAAAAGATAATATTTATTGATCATGCTACTTCAGACACTGATCCCATCTTATTGATAAATATATATTTGAAAAAAAATAATTAAGAAACATATTAAACTTGTTTTTGTGAGTTGCTGAGTTTTAGATTATTATTATGTCATCTTCAGTCGTCTCCGATTCTGAAGAACAACGTTATGTAATTATTAATTATATATTTGAATGCGGTTAGTATCACAAACGGTAACCATGTTCTATTATTTATTATCTATTTTTTTCTCGTTATATCATAGCGGCAAAATTGCGTTTAAGTATAATGACAACAGCTTCAGCAGCTGTGATATATCATAAATCAGCGGCATATCTTGAAAATACAAATTTTGATCATCATGTAAGTTAGTGTTCATTTTTGAAGAAAAAAAAACGTGAAATTAGTTTTCATTTTTATTTATTTTCTCCAGATATTAGCCACAACTTCATTATCATTAGCAAGTAAATATGAAGAAGAACATGTTAAAATACGAGATTTAATCAATGTTGCACACAGGTAAAAACAATTATTTAATAAATATCTATTGTTAATATATTCCTTCTTTTTTTTTTTTATTGTCTATTTTTAGAACATTACATCCTAATGATTCTCATTTACGTATATCTGATGAATATCATCGTCTTCGTAATACACTTGTTGAATGTGAATTATTTCTAATACGAATATTAGGTTTTCATTGTCAATTTTCTCATCCACACAAATATTTATTACACTATTTGGATACTCTACAAAATTGGATAACAAAAGATGAATGGTTACGTGTACCAAATTTAGTTGATTTATGTCTATCAATTTTACAAGATACATACTATGATTATCATTTATGTGCAGCACCTTCTGAAAAAGATATTCAACCACAACATCGAGCTTTAACATGTATCTATCTAATTCTTCAAACATATCAAATTGATATACAAGGAATTGATGAAAATGATCATACAGAATGGATGAAGGTATAACTATCAAAGAGAGTAATTGAAATTTTTTTTAATATAAAATCATATTTTTTGTGTTTTTTTTTTTATTATAATTTTAGGTATTTAGTTCATCAATGACAAATGACATACTTCAAAAAATCATATCACGAATAAATACAATGTATAAAAATGTACAAAAATCGTTAGATATTAAAACAGATATTAAACAGACATCGTAGATATTTATAATAAACTTAGATATATGTTGAATATTTTTTCATCTGAATAATTTTCTGAAAAGTTGAATATTAAATTATCATTTATCAGTCATTATAACTGAATTATATAGAAAAAAATAAGAATTATAATTTCAGGAAAAGATTTTGTTAAATTAAAAGCGTGCAATAATTTACATCTGAACTCTATATTAAACAAAAAACTTTCAGACATTTCACGCATTTATATTTTATGTATTTGTGTATACTCAATAGTCAGACTATTTCTGATGTAATTCTTTTCTTGTTTATGTAAATAAAACTTAATACAATCAAAATAAAAGTATACGATATCAAGAAGAAATTTAATGTGTTCATTTTGATTGATAGTGAATCTTCGTCTATTTGTTATTGTTATTTTTTTAAAATGATATTTTTTTGATATTGAAAATATTTTTATAAATTAATGAAAAAACAATAAGAAGAAATTAATTAATAATATTTTCATTTTAAAGACAGTTTTCATAATAGTAAAAATTCTTCTCTTATTATTTTTAGAAATGAAATCCTCTATGAGAAATGATGAATTAAATTTGATAAGTAAAATAATATGGTTAATGATAAATATATTATTTGGTACTTTTCTTTCTAATATATTGTTTATTTGGACTGCTTGTAATATGCATTTACCATTATTTTTAATTAATTTGATACCATCATTATTTAAATCATTTTTTAATATACCATGGATTAATTTAGAATTATCATTATTTAATAAAATTATTTTTAATGCTCTATTATGTTTTATATTTGGTTTTGTACATACCTATTTTGCACAAGAAAAAATTCAAAATTCAATGAATCAATTATTTCCAAAATCAACATTAAGAACAGTTTATATATTATTAGTTAGTATAACAAGTTGGTTAATTATTGGATTATGGCAACATACACAAATTCAATTATGGGATTTTTTAAAAAATTTAATGTTAACAGAAAATCAACGTGATATTATTCTAACGATTATTTTTATTTTAATTTTAATTCCAGGTGAGAGAGAATATATAAACTATCTTTGATAATAAAAATTCTTTAAAAAATATATTGTTCTACTAGATTATTCATCAGAAAGATACAATAATAAGATTAAACTATACTCATTGTCTGTTATTATAAATAAAAAATTTGTTAAATAATACAAATATAAAAACATTTATTCTTTCTATCTATTTCAAGGTCTCTATGTTCCATTCAAATTTAATATATTTGAATTTTTGGGTATAAAACAACTATTATATTCATCTAATTTAACATCAACCAAATGTCCATTGTCAATGACAAATGTACAACGAACAACTGGTTCATCTCAGTTAATAACAACTGGTTTATTTCAATTATGTCGTCATCCATTATATTTATTTACATTTCTTGCTATTATAGTGTCACCAACAGTATCATTTGATCGACTCTTATTTGTTATCTATTTATGTGTTTATGTATCAATTGGAATACCAATTGAAGAAAAAAAATTAATAATGATATTTGGTGAAGCCTATGTTGAATATAGAAAAACGATTCCAGCTATTATACCAAATTTATTCAGTTTTGGTACTCGAAAATCTAAAACAATATAAATGTCTACTTATTTTTTTAACTTTTGTATTTGTCTAAATGATATAATTAATCACATAATGATATAATTAATCTTTTGTTCCCATAGCAATAAGTTCTCGTTTGATAATAATTTTCTAAATAAAAGATTCAATTTTACTTAAAAATTGTGTCTGATTGATATAATCATAGAGAGAGTATAATTGTTCACGAATAAACTCATTTTAGATCTTGAAAACTGTATGATTCTTGAAGAAAATAAGAAAGTTGATAAATGGTGTAATAAAGAATTTGACATTCAAAAATCTTCTATTTCCATAGAAGACAAAATCTTTTTTAATATATAAAAGGGTGAAGATCTTGTTCATTGTTGTTGAAAAGCGTTCACGATACTCATAATACAAGAAAAATAAATTTTTATAACAACATGGTATGCACAAAAATTCATTAAATTTTCGTGTTTTATGTCCCATATATGGTGGTATAGTTAAACTCTATAACATCAGTGGAAAACTGTTCTGATTAAATTCAAAAAGTGCTTTAGAACAGCAAGTTTTGAAATAAAAAGAGTGTTAAGATTTTTAACATTTTTGTTCTATTTAGAACACAATAAAAACTGTTTTTCATGAAAAGTTCATGAAAAATTGACGAATTGTTGAAGAAATCAAGTACTAGAAACTTTTTCTAGCCATTCGTAGACACGTCTTATCTTTGTTGAATGAATAGAACGAGTTTATTTTTTGATTTAGTAGACAAAAATTCGAAAATAATATAGAGTTGATTAGGATGAATTTGAATTAAAAGCGCGAAGCAATTTTCTAATGCCAAATTTTCAAATGTTCTCGTTAATAATTTTCTAGTAAACTCAATCGCATATTATAAACACACGGTAAGGCACATCATAAAGTTGTAAGGAATGGTTTGTTGTAGAGTTGATTAGGGTGAATTTGGAATAAAAATGTGAAGCAAAGTTGTCATTTTTAATCACTTTTTTTGAAATCTGATTCGACATATCTCTCTGACAGATGATGGCCTATCGATCTATCCAAAAACTTTTCGAAAATCTTATCTAGATTTGAACCAAGAAAGACTTTCTCTCTATCCATCGATTTTCCAAAATTACCCTGAATAAGGTGAATTCGTACAACACGTAGACATGCGTAGGGTGATTTTAGAATTAAAGAAGACTGATGTTTTTCAAGTTCTAATTAATTTGACATTAACTATAAATGAAAAAATAGATGGTCAGGTAGATCAAAGTCTTTTCTAGAAGCCTAGATCATTTACAAAATTTTATTTTAATAGGGAAAGAATTAGAAGCGAGATTTTTAAGTGCTGTTGGACGAAAAATATTCTAAGTTAATCCTATTTAGGGTGAACTTCGAATCACATAGGGTGAAGTTAGAATTCCAATCGATTTAACTGAGAACCGTATTTTGAAATTCCTTGTCTATCCGTAAGGAATTTCAAAGTGTTCCTAAGACGAAACTTGTCCTAAACCACTCAAACAAGATTCATAGAGTATTTGTCAAATCCTTTCACCTCATAAGAAGTTTTCTTGAAGAAAATAAGTTTAAACATAATCTGAAGATTGTGGATTTTCATAATTCCCAAGGTTTAAAACGTTTTTTTGACCATTCAGGTCAGTTCTAAGCAGGGGTGTAACCGGTATCAAAAATGTGATACCGGTACCAGTCATCGGTATACAAACTTCGTACCGGTACCGGCCGGTATAGGCTTGTCTTGATCATATTTTGCCTAAATACAAACACTTTTTTCTTGTTTTTCTTTACTGTGAACTTTATCTTATGTTATCAAAGGGATAGATTAATATTTTCCCTTTAATTATGTATAGCTGATTTTTCACACGCTTTTTTTTACGAAAACAGTAATCCAATTCAATCTTTTAAAATAAGAAGTTTATATAAGCCGACAAAACATTTTAGCGAAATGAATATGTCACAGATGAAGTGAGTTTACACGATGTTTTTTGAAAAAAGTCGTATCATACCGCAAAATACCAGCAATATCATCGACCGATTGATTATACTTCATCCTAATGCCGGTATACCGGTCGGCGTTATAATTCGTACCGGTATACCGATACCGGTTGCACCTCTGGTTCTAAGTAACATAGATACATACAGGCTGAACAGCTGCATTGAATGGTATAAACATGTTAGCGAACCAATCGAAAAGCACGGGTACTTCAACTCATCCTGATTCGATGGCATTAAATCTTGTTCCCTTGTACGCATTTTTCGGACACCAGTGATCGTACAGTTGCTTTGCTTTGTATATAATATATAGTGATAAGTTTTAGTTAAATGTAAAGTTCAGCCTTTAGAAATGAACGATTAACCTTCACTCTTAGATCACGCGCCCTTCGATTAGATAAAAAGTTAATTCTTATCGACCACTTGCTGATGTGCATAATAAGAGCGTAATGAAGCTTTTGCCACTACCACCATGAGTCGATATTGCAATTTTTGTTGAACATTCAATAATGACTGTTTTACACCCTGGCTGATCTGAAAAACCACTTTCATCAACAATGAAAATCGATTGTGGACGATCGGATAAATTTAATTTAGTCATAATTAATTTTAAACGATTAAACCAATGTTTGATTACATCTGATGTTAATGATTGTGATAGTATTTTTTCTAACGATGATGTTTTCATTATTTTTAATTCTGTAGACCATCTTGCTAAAAATCCATAATACGAATCATTCAATTTTAATTCATTACCAAATTGATTTCTCACTTTCATTCCCAATTGATTCATGTATGTCTTCGTTAATTCAGTAATCTGGCCAGTGATCTGGCTTTGAGACTGGTTGCTGCCATTCTTGATACAATTTGCTTAACTTCACAAAAAACTCTTCTTCAGCAATAGAAGAAAAATTGTTTGACCTTCTCTTGGCCTCCGATTATGTTCCAAACGATTATAAATAGTGGAGAGCGGAATATTAAATTGCACTGATCCGGTCTTAACATTAACTTTTGTCTTTCTTTAATCAAATCAATCAATTTATTTTAACTCTCTTTGGTATATTTTGGTCTATCAGCATAGACTGGCAGCATTTTTATACAGGCACAAAGTGAGAACAAAGTAATATTCTTGGGTCTAGAGTAAAGTGTTGAATTGGAACCGAAAATAGATTTGTTCAATTTGTGACTTTGGTATCTGAGTTCTGAAGCGATTTTCACCGAATTTAAGGGCTTATTTGCTAAAATGATGGAAAGAGAAATGTTAATATATTTGTTTTACAACTTCTGTTTTTGTTGAAGACAAGCTCAGGTCTTGGAAACTTGAATGGATCGTACTATACGCACAGTCCTTGAGTCTGCTTTTTTATAACGTTTCTTTTAACACAGTTGAGAATATATATAAAAAGTTTCCAAGACTTGGGATTTTCTGTAACTAACAAGCAGTTTAAAACAAAACTATTAGTACAAACAGAGTTGAGTTTAAACATTAAAATCAGGATCCCATCAAAAATCTCTCTCATAAAATAATTTCCAATTTTTGCAGAGAATTTATAGTTCGTGAAAGAAAACACGTAGATCACTGTCAGAAAGCTAGAAACCTTAGAGGTCAAGTCAAATAATTCAAATAAATCAAAATATTAATTTTTTAATCCTGATAAGATAATGTGTTCACAGTTTATGGATTTGAGAACGGGCGAACAGTTTTAATAGACAGATGAAAAAGAAAAAATGATCAATAGACGACTTCATCTCCTTATCTCTTGTACTTTTAAATGTTCTACATCTAATTTTCTTAATTTTAAATATGTATACCATATGAAGCTATTATTATACGTTCACATTGGCCAAACAAACGTTTCACGATAGTCTTGCATATAGTTTTTAAGAAATAAAACAGTTTTTCATCTATCATCAATATGTTAAAACACGTTTATTAAGGTTTCCATACTCTGTCATTATCTTTATCTGAGACAACCGGCCGTTCTCTATAGTAATTTAACCCTTCATTACAGTTTTCACATAAATTTGTGAAATAATTATCTTTCATTTTAATACGTGATGTTGTTATTGCCGGTTCTCGGCGACATTTTGTACATATACGATTTAAAGTAAGAGTGGAGATTGGATTTACTTTGTACGTTTGGTGTCGTTGATGTGTAGATAGGACAGATTGTGGCCGAGCAGTAGTTTGTATGCTAGTTGAATTTGTACCATATAATCTGTACAATGAACTATGATTTTGATGATAATTCGGATGGCCTTGAACTGTATAAGTTTGAACTTGCTTTTTATGATGGTATGCAGTGTTGTTTGTGGGAGGATAATTTTTTATACGATTTGATGTTGTTACAACATAATTATTCTGATGAGGTGAATTATATGAATATTCTGCTTTGCTATATAAATTAATGTTTCTATAAATAAGATAGACGACAATGTAAATAAAACAAGTTAAAATGAATAAACCAGCACACAATAGTTGAATACTCATCAGGATTCGCTTATAATTCATATTGTTTTGAAATGTATTTGGCCAAGTTATGTAAACTACAGTCAAAAATATGATCACAGTCTTTGAATGTCTTTTTAAGACAAAAACACTTACTTGGCCATCCGACAACACTGTAAGTTGAATTAACTTGGACTGTTGCACTTGCACAACTAAGGAAAAAACATCGTGTTGGATCAATGTTGATCAAAATATCATATGCGATTAGCACACAGCATAATAAAATAAGAATACAACATAGTACTAATGCAATACGAAGAAAAAGTACACTTGATTTAATAGCTAAAAATAGAAAAAACCGTAACAGTTCATATGATGTGAAAGTTTCTAGAGTTTATCGAAACAATTTCTATTAAGCCATATATAATTCTTTTTATAATTCTTTTTTCGTCTTTTTTCCTGAAAAAGTGGTTTAGTTTTCGAAAATGGCACCTAAATTCATAATGGTTTATAAACTGTCTTTAAAAGTCCTTTGGATATTTTATTAAACTAATAGGGTACGTTAGTCATTTGAAAAAATCCGATTTTATTCTTCCAAATTAAATACCGAGAAGAGTTTATGGATTCTCATAAACTAGAAGATGTTTCATGCGGTGATATTCTCCTCGATATTTCTAAAAGAGTTTAGGAGTGTTAAAAATTCTTTTGAATCTTTTTGGCCATTCTCGAATACATTTTAAGGTTTTTAACATTCTTAGGTAAGTCCTAAACTCTTCCGAAACAGAACAGGATTTTTTTAAATGACTGACGAACACTATTAGTTTATTGAAATATCCAAAGAACTTTTAAAGACAGTTCGTAAATAATTATGGATTTAGATATCATTGTCGAAAACCTTTCGCTCTCGTGAGGTTGGAAAACTTGGAACTTTTATTATTATATCGGTAAAAACTAAACGTTTCACTTTTTGAATTTGAAATTGCTTCATTTAAAGCGTAGTTTGTTAATTCATCATAATTAATCAGTATTCGAAGGAATTAGTCGATATAATGAATTACAATCAATCCAATACTACTGATATATTGACAAGCAATTTTTTATACTAATTTTAGTCGCCAAACTGTAACACATATTCATATTACCATCATTTATGTGAACAGTGAGTCGATAATTGAACGAGTTTTGTTCAAACACGCTTTTATATACCTGTTAAAAGCACTAGTATAGCGCATAGCAACAATGGAATAAATAAAATAAAACCTCCAAACGCTGTTGAACGATAATTATCAACAATTGTATGACCGATTTCCATTCCAGCAATGGCTAATGTTAAAACAATCTGGATTATTCCGAGAAAAGCAATCCATTTTTTTGGCCATCTTAACTGCCATCCATGTTTGCTGATATTACTAGACCTATTATATAATACCATCTTTTTGACCTAATTAATCTGTAAAGTATGTACTGTTCTCTTTAAAAAATGAATAGCGACGGTAATTTTTCCAATTGTATTTATAGGAAACAGATAGAGGAATGAAATATCCTTGATATACAATAGACGCTTAGACACATGTATCTATGATAAATGACAGACAAAAATAAATCCAACAACTAGAAACTTTCATGAAATACGTCCTTTCATTTACTTAGTGTTGATACATATCTAAAGAAATATTAAATTCTACAAGATGCTTCCAGTGAGAAAGATCATTCAAGTATCGTTTTAGTGTTCTAAACGTTTGAAGTATTCTTTTAATCATTTTCTGAAAATTCCAAGTGGTTTGGTTTACTTTCGATGGAATTATGAAGTTTTTAGTTTTTCGTATACCTGCACTCAAAATCGCTCAATTGCTTGCAATACGTTTTCCACGCTTTTTAGGAAACAACCTTGACATAAGATGTAGAATGATCAATAACTATGTTTTCATTCAGTTCCGAAATTACTAACCGTAACGAATAACTGATGCAGGATTACATGTGCTACAACAGGTGGTGAGGTGGAAGTAGCATAATTGTTCGAGGAGGCTAACTAAGGCTAAAGCAGCCTGGGGATTAAGAGATCTTTCGTCTCTGCGTTTGTTGCCTGTAAAATACAATTGGAAAATTAATCATCGGCATCCTTTTTTAATCGAATGGGTAGTAGCAACTATAATTTTTAAGCGATAAAATGTGCTATGTCTATTGTTTTGATTGAATTGTTAGAGTTTTGGCATTACAAAACGATTATGAGAAAATTAAATGGGTGGTTGTTGGTGATGGCAATTTTCTTTAAAATTATTTTACAATTTTGAAGTATGTTTGCAATCACCATCAAACGAGAAGAGTATAAAACATTTTTAAATTTTGGCAGTATGATGGCGTAAGTGTCAAGAGCAATATTTAATAACAAGCGAAACGAAAAATTGAGATGATTTTTGTAATTGAAACAATTGTTCATACAGTTAATCGTGAATTTTTTACTCTTTTTTCTGGTATTGGCGACTTCTTAATAGTAGTGATTTCTTAACCACTATTTTTTGCATTCACTCTCACTTTGCTTCCCGTCATGATATTTGTTTGATGCTAGTTAAGACGTCCAAAATGAGATCACATTTTATCAAAAAAGCAGTCTCAATTTAGAAGACTCGCTGGTGTTTGTTTCTTTCTCTACCGCTCCTCTCATAAAAGCTATTTATTATTGATGACTAATAATAATGGCCAATAAAACGATTTAGTTTCAATGTGTCTCTCATGTACACGTACAGGCTCAATTAATCAGCTTTTAAATTTATTTTAATAAACTTTGTGAGAAAACAATAATGAAAGGAACACAAGAAAACTACAATAATAGTTTACCCACTTCTTGTTAAGTTATAACTTCAGGTGTTTAAACATCTCGCTTACATCTTCTAGCATGTTAAACATTATTTATTGCTTTGTTAAACATTAATTTTCGCCTAGTACCTCCTTTAATTGGATATTAGCATTATTCTATTCTTTTCGTATTATTTGTTTGTATCTCTGATTCTTCAGCTTTATGAGATGTTTATATGAATGTTCATCACACAATTCACAAAACTATATATGTGGGTGTATTCTTTCATAATGAGTTTATGTTCCCATTTTCTGATAGATTGATTTATCAACGTTAAGATTTCATTAAGAGTGAAACATAACATTTTGTAGAAAATTTTGTGTACCCTTACTCAATGGGCTATATAACCATTATTTTTTTTGGGTGTCAATTGTTTTGATCACCAAAAAAAGATACTTTTGATCACCAAATTTTCCAGCATCACATTTTTATACATATAAACATATAAATTTTAACAAAGACAATATTTTCACAGTTTTATTTACATTTATTTACAAATTTAAAGCTTTGCTAAC
>CAJNOQ010001606.1:0-29978 GCA_905250885.1 Didymodactylos carnosus | reverse complement strand
TCTTTGAATATTTTCTCCCTTCTGTAAAAAATAATTTTCTACTTCTCTCTCTTGTGATTCGCTTATCCATAGAATATCTAACACCCATTTTTCCGTATTTTGCGCACACACAGACACACAGACACACATGTGTGTCTGCAGACACACAGACAACCATTTCGTAAGACCCTAGACTAAAGTCAAGGGAAAAATGCTTCGCAAAGCACATAGACTTCTAATGTCGGCGATTTTTTAATAGTAGCGGCGTAATGTGGCGTAAGTGAAAATTGCGCATAACTGTACTGTCGCGATTGCAGTTGCGATATTTTTTATTACTTGCGCAGCATCGGTGTGAATTTGTGCTATTGTAATCACAATGGTGAACAAAAGACCGTAATTATGCACAATTTGTTTCAATTAGATTTCATGATTTCACATTGTCAATTTATTATATAAAAAAAGTGAATGGATATAAATGTAAATACAGTTGATACAAAAATAAACAATCTTTGAAATTATGTAAAATCACTAATTTTGAATGCGAATACTATGTACAGAAGACATGAACTCCATGTAAAGTTAATGAATTGTTTATCGTCTTCGTTTTGGTAAAATTAATCCGATAACAACCCCAAAAGTACGTTCGAAAATAATGTGAGCGGCAAATCCTAATAGCAAAGCAAATATTACATGACCGAGAAACATGTATAAGAGTGTTATATCGGTAGCGTGAAATAAGCTTTGTTGTGCAAATAAGTAATAGACCATAATCATTGGGTGGATCAAATATGTCGTATACGAAATATGAGCAAAAAATGTAAATCCTCTCCAGGAGAGAATGCTATCAACCAATGGTGCTAAACCTTTGTAACAAGAAAAAATAATCCAGCTAACTGCCAGTGGCCATGAGATTCTTGATAATGCGAAATAGAGAGTGTATTCAGTTACAGACATGTTGACAGGATTTTCTTTGTGATTTTGAAAACCGCCGAATAACGATACACCCATAAAAGCTATTGTAAAAAGCCAACCGACTAGATGCCATAGCGGATGTAAATAAACTTTTTTCTTATCGGTTTTAAATAAAATATATCCTAGAAAAATACCAATTACGTACGGACCAGCACGACAATAAGGTTTAATGTAGGTATCTAAAATCAAACGAAAAGATAAGGTTAAATTCAAAATTCGCTTAATATCTAAGCAATCATAATAAATATAGTAACTTGGATCTCAAACAGGTGCTATGGGTAAATCAACATTTCTTTATTTCTATTGTAATATAAGAGGAGACTGCTGAAATCTTCGAGCTCATGGTCACTTCGCTCTGTTTTCCTGTTCTTTCTATTACTGAAATAAACTCACCTTCCCATATTTCTTGTAAGGTGACAATAATATTTCCCCAAATATAAGTGTTAGCAACATTGCCCATTAAAACCATGGTACTGAAAAGAAAATCATTTGAAATTTGTAACTAAATAAACTTATGGAATCATCATTTACCTGGCGATTAGGACTCCTATTAATATACATGATCCCACGATTGGATAATAGTATAATGGTACAATCAAGAGTGGACACAGTAAAAATAATTGAAAATCATTGCTAACATACCAAAAATAGCCTAAACATCGCGTACCGCGACCTCCGGGAACAAAATTATTGATTAGTAAAAAATACGCCCACCAATAATTGTGACAATCTTCATTCTTCATGGGAAAATCTTTCGCTGTCCATAAGGGACCACTACCAATATGTGGTACAACATAGATGTATAACAAAAATATCATAATGTACGGTGGTATCAAACGTAAATAACGTTCGACATACATCAGTAACCATACATACCATCTTGGCATACCGTTTTTTTTTAACATTCTCATTATTGATAGCGAGGCCAGCATTGCACTAATAACAAAAAATGTATCAACACCATACAATGCATTTATGATCAATTGCGCATCTAAACGTTTTTGAAAATCAAGTAAATCTAATGCATTTTGTACTAATAGAAAATAACTTTGATCGCCCAAATAATTGTATGTATGACCCCAAATAATCCATATCATACTAATCACACGTAAACCATTTAGACATTGCATAGCGCCTTAAAAAAGATGAAATGAATTTTTGAACGACGTTCTTTTTCTCTATTTACCTGATTGAGACATCGGTTTTAGAATGGATGTGTAAGCTGAGAGATCAATGAGGATTTGATGTACACGATAAATAAATTGTTTATACCATATTTTCCGTTTTTGCTGTACAACAAGTTTGACTGGCTCATTTTTATAACTCATCCCATGTAGTTGTAACCGATTCGAAAATTGATACTGATTGGCATTTAAATTTGCATAATAGATGGCATGTGGTCTCTGTTCTCGTGATGAAAGATTACATAAATCTTGTGCATTAGAAATGGTCAATGAATTCATCGATGCAAATGGTTTATTTATACAAGCACGATAAAAACAATCATATAATGTTGCCAAAATAACAATCACGGTTAATATTGCTATCAGTGTAATGGAGATGTAATATCGGAAATCAGGCTCTGCGTCCTTTTCACAATAAACACCATTTGGGGCAATAAACGTTTGTTGATGGATTGTTAACAATTGTAACGTGTTTCTAACCATTGGAACTATATCTGATTCCTCACAGTAATCTGGTACGCACAATCCAAGATCAACAGCTAAACAAAAGAACATAAATTTGCAGAAAACGAATCTTCATTAATATTATTTCAACACATACCAGCCAATGTAGCAGGATCTCCCGGAAAATTACTAACAGCACCACCAGCTCCAGCCAATAGTTCAGGGCTAGCACGTATTTTTGCCCGACAATATTTTCCTTTAAAATTTAGTGGTGTTGTTTTGTTACCATAGGATACTTTATGACAACTTCTCCAATCACCCATCCAGTTGATATTGGCAGCCAATAGATTCGATGGTGGCTTCCCACTTGCGTCAAACATTCTAAAAGCCCAAGTATTTTTCAATGGATTTTGTATGTCCTGAAACCAAGTTGCCATAGCAAATCGACATTTAGGTGTTTTAACTTCACCAAGATAAACATGTAAAATATAATCCTGAAAATTTTTTGGTGCATTACGCAAATAAAGTAAGGCTAATTTGACTGCATTCTCTTGAGTAACAAAACGTTGTATATAATATTTTAAATCACGAACAAAGAATACTGCTGATGTCCCTTGAGTGTCTAATAAGTTGATAATACGAAATAAATCAAATTTAATAAAGTCCCAATCAGCGGGTGCAAGCTGAGGATAGTCGAGAAAATATTGGGCCAAGTATTGTAGAGAAAAACCTAGGATCTCGTTAAGATTCAAGTTATCAGGAACTTGATCAAGATTTGCTGAAAAACCCGGTCCAGTATTGTTAAGACCGTACACAATTGTGTTTATGGCATTTATAAGGTAACAATATCTATCTTCTGCCGGTATACATTCGTATAGATTCGTTTCGTTAGCCACAGTCGTATTCATGTTTGCTGTTGTCTGACATTTAACGATTGAACATGTAGAAACAATCAGAAGTATAATTATTGTTAGATATTTCGTATAAATCATTTTAAGTTTACTATACAGAATTCTATATTGAAATGTAAAAGACTTTTGCTATTTCATATACAAATCTCTGATCACATGTTTACTTGGATAAACTACTTTTTTTCTTCTTCTTTTTCTTTTATTCTTATTATATGTCGTACCATGGTTGTTTGATATTCTCTATCGACTTATTAAAGAAAACGGTAAATAAAACAAACTTTTATCATTGACTGACATGAGAGTTATCTAATTGTTACGAAATATTCAACATGCTATTTTGATAAAGCAGCGATGTTTTTATTCCAACATTGTTCTACATTATATTATATTGTTCTACTCACCTTTATTTATACTATACGGCAACACCTATTCTTTGCGGGAGTATTGATGATTATGCTTTCAAAAAAGATCCATAAATGATCCATCAACACTAGAAAAAAAACTCAAATAAGGTTTTCTGAGTTCGGTCGGAGTAGAGTCCACTTACAGAAATTTACTACTTCTCCTTTTCATTTCGTACTATTTTCATTATAACACCAATCCAAATCTTTGTCGGCGCTAGATGTTGTTAGTATCTGAAGATGGGGCTCTCACCCGTTGGTGTCTTCCAAGTATAAAAGTTCGAAGCTTTCTATTATTATATGAAAAAAAAGACAAAGAAACTCACTGTTTTTGCAGAATATATTTTGTTTTGCTTTGCACTATTAGATCACTCCATATTTTACCCTATGCTTGAACAAAGCATACATTCATCTATTTTACTTTTACTTCATACAAAAAGATGGTTGTTAGTATACTCATTTTCCAGAATTTTTCTAGTTTCAGATCCTGTTTTGATCACATTCTGTTTTTTTCTGATTTTCAATCTTTTTTCCATCTTACGCTATAGAGAAGACTGATATTTAGAGCGAAAGTTGATATAAAGTTGAATGCAGACTATGGTTATGTGTGAATCATTGCAACTCCCTCGTAGTGCTTCAGACGAATTAAACTGACAAGATATAATAGTATAGGGTCTGAGTCAAATTGTTTCACACTGAATAATCTGAAAAATTTTACCTTCCGAAGAAAGAGTTTTTCAAGTTGCAGTCGCATAAATGAAACCGATGCAAACTGCCCCTCGCGGATTTTCTATCAGCCAACAGATTGATTCTTTATAGGTTCTAATCTTTCTCAACTCACTTCTCGACAGTTCACTTTATTTACTGATTTTAACTATATTTGTGTGAAAATAAAAGGTTTATTACTAGAGTCGGACAGTCTAGTTGCTCCTCGTTAAATATGTCGGATCCTTGACTACAGTATAATGTCAACGGGCCGCTTAGGTGACTGAATCTGTTAGATGATACAATTAAATTTGGCTTACTTAGAACTCAACTCCCAAAGTGCAGAATCGATCTATAAATCTGAAAAATTTTTATTATTGGGAAAAAGTTTTGCGCTATTTTTAATTATGTTTTTTTCTGGATAAGATAGTTTGTTCCCGAAAATCGTTAGTGATATAAACGCATGGTATTCTTTATTTATGACAGATTCTTCGGACATAAAACATTTTTGAGTTGCCATTCTGCTTAAAGGTGGATAAATGAAAACAATTGTCCTTGAAACAAAAGACAGTCCAGAAAAGGAAGCCAAAAGCGATCTTTACTAACCAATATTTTATTCATTCACAGAGAAACTTGCATGAAATTTCCTTTGACTGGCAAAAGATTACGAATTAGCTTTTTCTTTATTAGGACCTTAATATGACATAATATTCATGATGCTAGTAAAATCGAACTAGAACTTTGATAAGTAGTGTACACTTTTACTACATCTGTCATTTTCCTTAGCTTCTTTTCAAAATTGACAAAAGGTCAAAATCAGAAAGGTCAATTTCACTGAACTTATTGTAGCTACTTAATTATACTCTTAGATAGATTATTATTGATAGTTAAATGCGTTTCTATAGTTCATCTTATTTTTTGAGACATAGCCAGAATACAATCCATCAAAATACAAAATAGATGTTGTCTAAATTATTTAAAAAAGTTTTCTAATATTGAAATATGTGCCATATTGGTTTTGTTTTACTTTTATGATAAGGCTCAGGTAGAAACTCATTTAATATTTATCAAATACGTTTTAGAGCTTGTGTTTTGCTCTTAATACTTTTTTTTTGCTCTTTATAGATTTTTTTCTTTTTGAGCAAAAATCCTGTTTTATTTTGGTCAACCAAAACTTGTATTTATTGAACTCATATTTTCTCACGACAAATGGATGAATATTGTGTAAAGTTTTTACTCATACTCATTCTATTTACCTTATTGAACCATTTCGCCTGTTTTCTCGATAATAGCCATGAGTTATTCTTCTCCTTTTGTTTGAAATATGACTAGAACATCATATTACGCAGCTTGAAATAGATGATGAAATATCCAGAGACTATTTTCAGTGATGGCCAGATACTTTTCTCTTAGGAAAGAGAAGAAGAGATAATCTTAATGGTATTTGCAGACATTATTAGTCATGTATCATGCCTTACCACTAGAAAAGAAGTCAGCGATACACTTATAAGATTTAAACGTCATTTTTTCAATGACTTGATGCTTCCTATTCTTTTAAATTATACATTCTCTATTTTCCTTTCAGATACATTTCTTTTATTTTTGAAAGCTCAATATATTCATGTCGTTACAATTTTTCGATCAGGCCTGGTCAGCTGGCGATGGTGTCGACGATGATCAACAAGATGAAACACAACAAGGGCGTCAAGTAAGTGGAACCCATTTTAGATTTTCTTCTGAGTCATCAAACGACTAATTTATTATTCGTCAGAAAGTCTATCAGTTATCACTTCTAGACAATTCGATGAGGGACGAGCGGGGCAAAAAGGGAAAAATTCCTTCTTGTCTAAAAAACCAATTCACTTTCTAAAGTTGATGAGCGAAAAAACCTAGGTTACGGAATCAAACTCTTCATCGAAAACACTGATTAGTTTTAATAATGATATATCGATTTCTTATGTGATCTAAGAAAATGTATAATTAATCTAGAAGTTATCATGTTTGTTTTGATTACTTGAAAGACCCTGTATATTACTGTTAAAAAACTAAATTAGACACTGAGAATAAATAAACATCGAAATTAATTGTCGACTCTATCCGTTTCGTTATCTTATAGCTACTATCGAAAGAAACAGGATCATCTGTTAAACTCTTTTCTAAAGAAGATTTTAAACTTTTTCCATTTTAATATAGATTATGACTTCTCGTGATGGTACAATTTTTCTCGTTGATTGTGGAAAAGAAATGTTTGAACCAATATCTTTGAATATGAAAAAAGAAAGTGATGGTGATGACGATGATGATCAAACAAATATTACTGATGATATAAAAACACCATTTCAATTGGTTATGAAAGCTGCACAAACATTTTATCAATCAAAAATAATTAGCAATGATAAAGATTTAATGGGCATTATTTTATATGGAACAGAAAAAAGTAAAAATTCTTTTGATTTTAAACATATCAATATCTTACATGAACTGTCACAACCATCAGCTGAAAGAATAATTGAATTAGAAACATTATCATCAGAAGATAAATATTTGGATTTATATAAAAAAGAATTTGGTTCTGTTAATTTAACTTATTCATATTCATTAAATGAAGCATTATGGACATGTTCAAATTTATTTTCAAATTCACCACAACGTTTAACAGTTAAACGTATTTTCATATTTACATGTAATGATCAACCACATGCAACGAATTTAATATTAGAACGTCAAGCAAAACAACGTGCCAAAGATTTAAACGATGTTGGTATACAATTAGAATTATTTCCATTATTAACAAAAACTATAATAAAATTTGATTATAGAAAATTTTTTCAAGATATGTTGATGTTGGCTGATGAAGATTTAGAATTATTAGAAAAAAAACCATTTAATAAATTAGATGAATTATTAAAACGTGTATTAGCTAAAGAACATAAAAAACGGGCATATTGTACGGTACCATTTAAATTTGGCATGATTGGTGATAGTCAAATGGAAATGTCGGTTAGCGTTTATAATATTGTAAGTAAATATATGTCTCTGCTCTATAAATGTCGATAGCTAAAGACAGTCTAGTGAGAATTGTATAAGCTTTTGTGATAAAGTCAGATAATTATTTTTATACATTCAAAGCGAACTAGATCTTGATAGTGAGCAACATATTTAGTTATGATATTATTTCATTATCATCTTTTTGTTGTTTCATTTTAGGTTCGTCCATGTCCAAAGCCAACAAAAATCAAATTGGATAAGAAAACAAATTTGGAAACAAAAATTGTTACAAAACATTATTTACCCGAAACAGCTGAAATATTGATGCCGTCCGATATTCAATATGGCCTGGATATAGCTGGTCGACGCATACTATTTGAACAAGACGAAATAAAAGCAATAAAAAAATTTGATGATGAACCGGGCTTTCGTTTATTGGGTTTTAAACAAATGTCATGTTTAAAACCATTTCACTATGTGAAACCAGGTCATTTTATTTATCCAGATGAAAAATATGTTGAAGGTAGTTCATGTTTATTTAATGCATTACTGAAAAAATGTTTAGACAAACAAATGTTTGTATTATGTCAATTTACGGCAAGACGTAATACACCACCGCGTATGGTTGCCTTAATACCACAAAAAGAAGAATTTGATGCTAAAGTACCAACAGATAAAATTGCTTCAAATGGTTTTCATGTTGCCTATTTACCTTATGCCGATGATATTCGTTCATTACCAAAATTTGATCCACCACGTGCCACTCAAGATCAAATACAAAAATTTCGTCAAATAATTAAAGCTTTAAAATTTAAATATCGTCCAGATAAACTTGAAAATCCTACATTACAAACATTATGGCGTAGTATTGAAGCAATGGCATTAAATAAAGATAAACCAGATGAATTTGTTGATTTAACAATACCAAATATTGAACGTATGGAAGACAAGGCCGGACAATTCGTAGAAGATTTAAAAACATTAATATTTCCAGTAGGTTATGCCGGATCGAAAAAACTAGCAGCAAAAAGAAAGGTAAATTGAAAAATGTATAACATAATATTAAATGTTTTACAATATTAAATAATGTATAATTGAAAATGTTTTTATTTTATTGAATCTATTTATCTAACTTTTGATTATGTTTCTAAATTTAGGCGGATGGTGATGCAGCAAATGAGAGTAAAAAGTCAAAAATGGAAGATGCAGCTGAGATTGAAACGGCCGCTCGTAATGGATCTGTAAGTAGAAAAAATATACGATAGAGGTTAATAATATTTAATTTTATATTTCTTCTAGTTACAAAAATTAACAGTTCCAATAATGAAAGATTATTGTAGAGACAAGAAAATACGTACAACTGGAACACGAAAACAAGATTTAATCGATGCCATTAATGCCCATCTTAGCATAGCAAGTTAATTACTTATATCTATATAAAAGATCGTTAAAAACTAGTCAACAAAAAGTTTTTTTTTCTCATGTAAAATATTGTTATTTTCTTTTTTACCACGTTCTTTTGAGCTGAAACTTTCACATTGTTCATATTTTTTATTCAAAATATGATGAAAATGTTTACTATATTGTACAGACTAGTTTCTTATACTTTAATACTTTATTTGTTAATATATAGAAAAATGTAATTTGTCATTTCTTTTTTTTTATATTTGTTCTATTGACTGTTCTTTTTTTTATATGTGTTTATCTGTTAATTAAAATTAGAAAATGAATTGATCTGATAATGAAACAAGAAAAATATCTTCTATTTTATTATATTTTTATCATGAACACACGTTATGAACCGTACGCAGAATGTTTCGTCTACATTTTTAGAACATCTATCCCTGAATAGAAACTAATCTGCTTATCTTATCTATACAATAATTCTAATTGTGCAGCTCTATTACTGTGTATAGTTTACGATTTCTGACTGGTTTTTGTATAAAAAAAAAAAACGAGAGTTTTCAACGATATCGTTGTCCTATCCATCAGGTTTTGTCAAGAACTTGCTTTCAACAATCAGCAGTAAGTAAAAAATATATTTTTAAGTACGCGTTTTCTGTTCAGATTCGATGTTCGAATTCTATTCGTATTCAGGTGCCAATAAAAAGAAAAAAGAGCGAAAGTTTAAATTTTTTTTCTTAAAGGTATCGTTTAGACATTATTATTTATAAGATAAGAATGACTTTTAAAAGTCTACTTTAATCGAATTTACTTAATTTTTCTTTAAAATAAAATCGAAACTGTTAACTGATAATTAAAAAGATTATTAAGATAAAACATTTTCAATTGAGCAAGATACTTTTGAATAAATTGTTTTCTTTGACATACCCTTTTCATGTCGATTGTTTTACGTACATCGATCAATTTTAGGTAATTATATATGTTAAATCTGGGTCATCAGTCATATATTGCGTGTGACTGATTCTTTATTAGATTAACTTAATATAACAAAATATAATAAAATTTATTATTTTCGAAGTAAACCGTCTGTTGTTCATTTAATCTTATTGTATCCCACAAAAAAGTTCGTCTTGTTTTTTTTCTTACGATTTTCTTTGTTTTTATTACATATCTAGATATTTTAGCCTTCCTTTTTTAGTACTTATCACATTAATCACAAGGTAATTTCGTATGTCAGATCAAATAAAGAAAAGAAAATATTTTATATTAAGTGTGAAAGGAATGTGCGCATACTGTGAATAACTACTTGTGATTTTTGATAATAATATACGTGTTAAAATATAAATTTGACTTTTATGTAGTTATGATTGGTTGTTTACTTTAGATATTCGTATTTTTATAGTTGTGTCTTATATATATTTCATGCATTAAATCAATTACTTAAATACTGTCAGTTATTTTTGCCATGTCTACTCCAATAAAAGATGATTCGCGTCATTCAACATCATCTTCTACAATATCGTCAGCTCCATTTAATTCAATTGTTGGTGAACATCCAAATGCTGTTACAAATCGGTAAAATTTATTCTAGATTTGCCAAACTTTCTAGTAATGATCAGAGATGAAGTCCAGGGCACTGTCTAGAGTCCCACAGGTTACAACTTTTTCGCAACCTATAACCTAACCTATAAGTTTTTTGGGTTTGGACTCAACTGAGATACAATCCATGTTTTAATCAAGTATCTCACAATGGAACGATTTGTACTGTCAAGCCGCTTTCAAGTTCGAAGCATATGTATTAGATAGACCCCGGTGAGGTATAAAAAACCCCAAAAGGCTATGTGCTGATGGGCCTTCCCTCCAGAGTTACAGTCATTATACTGGAATTTTAGCCTATTACATGGTATCTACCAAAAACACTAATCACGATATTTCGACCTGAAATTTTGTCCACAAGTAGGCCTATTTGTAATTAGAATGTTCTGCAAATTTCAGTTCAAAAGAATGTTCCCTTCAGATATTGAATTTCCAAAATCACTCATGTTCTACGAAAAGATTGAAAAATGTCAAATTTTGGGGAAACTCAATATCTTATGAAGGAAACATTCTTTTGAACTGAAATTTGCAGAACATTCTAATTACAAGTAGGCCTACTTGTGGACAAAATTTCAGGTCGAAATATCGTGATTAGTGTTTTTGGTAGATACCATGTAATAGGCTAAAATTCCAGTATAATGACTGTAACTCTGGAGGGAAGGCCCATCAGCACATAGCCTTTTGGGGTTTTTTATACCTCACCGGGGTCTATCTAATACATATGCTCCGAACTTGAAAGCGGCTTGACAGTACAAACCGTTCCATTGTCGGTTGAGAAACCAATATTTCTGCGAAAATATTCGTTTCTCAACTGAGATACATTTTATAAAATATGGACTTCAACTTCAACTATGGAACCAGAAAAAAGTCATTTTTCTAAAATTACCTGTCAACAAGAAATCGTCTACTGTTAGTAGTTAAGTTCAAGTTTAAATTAGAGAACATCAGTCAAAACTTTATTAGAGATATCTTCAGCGATGAAGGAAGCAAAACGAGAGTAAAAAACAAATGTTTCATTACGTCTGCGCATCAACGGCCAGCTATTTGAATCAGTAAAATCATACTGTTTTGCTGTTGAGCATTTCAGTATTGGTCAAAATCGTTTTCTCCTTTATGATAAAAAGAGGCTACCGATACTGATAATGTAACCTAATCTACAAGAATCATAACTGAAACCTAATTTAGTCTTAGTTTTGACCTTCAGGGCTTTGGTGTCGTTCCTCTCTGTCTCCCTCGAAAATTTTTTCGATTTTGAGTTGAGCACAGACTAATCTAGAGGAAAATCTTAACTACAAAATAAGACTAGTCCCAGCGTTTCTCAACTTTTTTGTGTGCAAAAGTTATGAGTTTTCGAATATCTCTCTGAAAAGGTCAAAAAGAAACTCAATCTCTTCACTTTCCCATGTTGCTTTCTCCTTTCCAGTTCCTTCAACATTTTTTATTAAACATAATCTAATAGAGTAAAGTATTCTTTTTACAAGAACACTTTTTCTCAAACATTTTCAATGATTTTTCACGGAGACTGCTCAAACCATTGTTGACTCCACTCTAGGTACATTATAACATCCAGAAAACTTTATTTTCCAAAAATCTCATCACAGATATCTGTGACGATTTCTTAGATCGGTCTGTTTTTTCGTTGCTGATTTTCTGTGTGAGTTAAAAGGTTTTCAGAATCAAAATCTTACGTATTTAACATTTTTCTTCTATTGAATATTTTTCAAAGAAAGAAAAATATTGCTTAAGCACATGACTCGCAGTATTCATAGTCTTCTGCTTTTTTTAGGTTTTTCTCATATGAACGAATAGAAGAAATAAGCAATTATCTTCGAAAAAAAATAGCTGCTGCTCCCGAAGTTGCTATTATATGTGGTTCAGGACTTGGTGGATTGGCCGAATTGATTACAGATAAAATTAGTTTTCCATACAATGAAATACCTTACTTTCCGTCGAGCACAGTAAGAAATTCCTTTTTTAATGATCAATTTAAATGGAAAACTGTTATTTTTAGGTTCCTGGACATCGAGGCAATTTAATTTTTGGAATATTAAATGGTATTTATGTTGTATGTATGCAAGGAAGATTTCACCCATATGAAGGATATACAACAGCATTGGTAAAAATACTTGTTATTTACAGTAAATATCTGTAAACTAATTCTTTTTTATTCTAGTGCGCTATGCCGGTTAGAGTCATGAAAATGTTGGGTGCTCATTCATTAATTGTTACATGTGCTGCCGGAGCTATTAATAAAGATTATAATATTGGCGATATGATGATTATTAAAGACCATCTTAATTTTTCAAATTTTGCTGGTAATAATCCGTTAATTGGAGTCAATGATGAAAGGTAAGTACACTACGAAGAGTATATTTGTTGTTTAATTAAGTTATTTTGTGAATTTATTAAGGTTTGGTGAGTTTAACACTTAATTTGCAAGTTTGAGATTAAGAGACTAATGTTGGTCTTTTAATAGGACCTCGATTTCCACCAGTTGGACATGCGTATGATCGAGAATATGTAACATTAATGAAACAAGTGGCAATAAAACATGGACATGAACTACGTGAAGGAATCTATTCAGGTTTAGGTAATAAAGACACGTAGTACAAAATAAATGACTATTCCAAAGAATTCTCTATTTTTTTCTGACAGGTGGACCATGTTACGAAACAATTGCAGAAATAAGGGCGCTAAGAATACTTGGAGGAGATGCTGTTGGTAAGTGACATCTTAATGTTTCTAATTAAAAATGCTTAATAAATTTTGAGGTAAAATTCAAAGTTATACCAATGTTATTGTCAACAAGTATTTGATTCTCGTTTATATTTCAAAACGGCTATTTCTTTCTTAAATTAACTTATATTTTTATTTCACTCTTTTCTAGGAATGAGTGTTGTGCATGAAGTAACTGTAGGCGCTCATTGTGGTTTTCGAATACTTGGCTTAGCATTATTAACAAATAAATGCTTGACAGAGTATAATGCTGCACATGAATCTTTACATGAAGAAGTAATTAGAATTAGTGAATTAAAAGCAAATGATATGCAACAATTAATTTTAAATTTTGTTGGCGTATTAAAAGAAAATTATGTTTAAAGTACCAGTGTTACAACTCTTATTGAACATTTTTAATTTTTTTGTTTTTCTTCTCTTATTTCTCATAGTGAACCATTTAAACACATCCAAATTATTGTGCTTTTCTTTCATAATATCACTGTAGTTTTTTCTCCATCCGTCCACGTAGAATTGTTTACAGTTTCCATATACAATTACTAGAAGAAAATATTATCAGTAAGTGCGAGTGTGATACCATCTTGCATAATGTTCAGATCAGATTCCTTTTTTTGCCTTATATTTCTTTCTCCGGTGTTTGTTTTGTTTGTTTGTTTGTTTGTTTTTTCAATTTTTTTTAACCCTCAGGTTTTCTCATTTTGGTATACAATTTTCTCCAAATCATTCCTCACTTAGATACTTTTTCGTGTTTGTTGAATAGAATCATGATAGAAATTGAAACTGTAGTCACGCTTGAAAGATTTTCATTTAATGATAAGTGCTAGGTTATCTTTAAACTTTTTTTCAATTTTTCTTCTTTTTAGTTTGTATGTACTTCTTCCCATTGAAATATTCTGTTGTGGTTGTTGTATGTTTATTGTATGTATCTACAGGATTTGACCATGTTTAGAATCATTCCTTTTCCTTCTCTTATTTGTGCGAACTTTTCTATTAATAGAAGATCTTTTAAACATTATTCCACTTTGTAGATATTTGCTATGTATAATAAATATGGTATTCAACAAAGAAATGCTATCAAATAATTCGAAGAAAACTGAAGGATTTTTATTTAAACAAAAAATAGTATTAATACTAAAAAGAGTGCTGTTAATGGAAAAGTGTTGTTTCTTTTCAAAATGTTTTATTTTTTACAATATGAATACGAAGTTGTTATAAATTCTATAAAAATAATTATTTATACACCAGTTTTGTTTTAGAAATATTCCTTAATAATGCGTTTGTTCGAGTCTCTGATTGTTTCAATGCATAGCTTTACCATTTCAGTTCTCCTCTCTTAAAATGAGAGATGATATATTAAGCTGATGGTTTCACATTTAAACCATAACAATTCATTTTTTTTAAATAATCGACCGTTTTAGATCGTGAATGATTACATAGCTCTAATACCGATTCAAATGATAAAACATGCATAAAAAGTTTGAAGACGCCATTGAGCAAGTCTCTTATCGTTCATTTTTCAATTCAGCTAGTGCATTATTTCGACGTCGATTTGTTTCCGTATCATCTGGAATCTTAACTAATCGTCTATGGCTCAAATCACAAGCAAATCATGAATGTGATTTGTTAATAACGTTTCCATCTCGTATAGATGAGAATAAAATCATATGGTTTCTAAAGCAATTGTTACTGTTAGAACCGGATATTCGAATAAGTATCAAATATCATTTTACAACTGGTAAGCATTTATAATTGTCATATCCTCTCTTTGTAAGTCAAAAATATTGACTTTTTTCAAGGTGTATATGGCTTTTACATAACATTCACATACTCAAAGTAAGTTCATATCCTCTGAAGTAGATATTTACAAATCTAATTATACAATATATTTTTTGAAGGCTCTTGAAAGGTGCTGAATCACTTCAGTTAGAAAAACCGATTAAATCTCAGTTTGGAGGTGGTTTTAAGTCGTTTATATTCGACGAGTTCGCGTTTTATGACAGTAGGTAGAAATAATATCGTTTTATTTAAATTTATCTTGTTCTTATTTTTATTAGATGTTGAGTGTGAACAATCATTTTTAACATCACAAGAACGTCAATCCATTGGTTTTTTTCTATTAAATGAAATTAAAATTCAACAAAGACAAGAAGTATCAGGCATTAAATTTAAACCCGAACAAAAACTTAGTAAGAGCACGATTATTGTAATTATGTCTAATCATTTTTATTTCTTTGCTTTTTTTTCCTCAGTTCAACGAGCACTTGACAAACAACTTGTAAAACAAATCATACCATTACATAACAAAGATAAACTGAATAATTTGTTTCAAAATTGGGTTTTGCCCAAAAATATTCTAAAACCACAACCAATTGGTAAGTAAAGATAAATATTGTCAGCTTAAAATTTAATTTGTTTTTCTTTCTTTCAAAGATGATATAAGACAATATTTTGGTGACAAGACTGCATTCTATTTCTCTTGGATTGAGTTTTATACAAAAGCTCTATGTCTTCCTGCTATATATGGCATAATACTTTGGTTTTTTACGGGTAAAAGTCAGGTATGTATTTTTTTTTATGCATATTAAACATAATGTAACCTCTCATAATGATGATAATTGTGTAGTGGCCACAGTATCATGTTTATCTAACATATTGTATAATATTTCACCAGCAGACATATTGTTTGTTCGTATTATGGGAGAATTTTTATTTTTCTCTTGCACTCGATCACTAACTATAGTATTTGTTCGTTGTTGTTGACTAGTATTATTATTATTATTATTATTTCGTCTATAACCAAAAAAATCTTGTTTATTTCTATTTTGTCCTCTATTCCATTTTGGTTTGTTCTGCTGCTGTTGTTCAAATATATTTTCATCTTCTTCATCATTGTAATTCATTTGAATAATACAATTTTGACTGCTATTATTATTGAATTGTATCATTGATTCATCATGTAATAATGGTTTTATTTCTTCGACGGTTATTCGTGATCGTTCTAACTCAGCAATCCAAATACTTTCGACAGATAAAAGAAAAGATACAATTAGTTTAGAGCAGAGTTGGGCAACTCACAGATTTTGAACTCCAACTCAACTCAATTCAACTTTTTTCTTTTTTCTCTACTTTAAAGTCTCCTTGGATAAACTTTTATTCTATAGTTCATATGGACAGCAATAAAAAAAAGAAGAGAAATGACACACTGTGACGTACTAATAGAAAATACTAAAGAACACTGATAAAATAAATAACGATTGTATTTCAACATTGTAAGTTGCTGTAATGTCTTCCCGGACATCGATACTCTGCATTGAGGAGATAAAAAACTGCTTTGTGAGAACACTCTTTCAACGGGTGTAAATATAGCGGGAGCATAGAGTATTTTGGTAGTCAACTTAGCTAATGTCGTAGAATCTGATAGTTTGAGAAGATCATCAGATCTCTTTTGATAGAAGACAAAACAGTGGGGTCTCCCGACAGTTATAAACAAAAAAATACTTTCTTTGAAATACTTTGAATGATTCAACGGTCCATACTAAAAAGCGTACAAACAAATAGTACACTCGAACACTCTCCTCATGGCAGCTGAAAAATTTTGATCAATTTAGATAAAGAAAAATCTGATGTAAGGATTACGAGTCATGTTCTACTATGATATGACTGATCGTTTCAAACTCAATTATATAACAAAGTACGAGACTCTTTTTTTCTTCCTTTTTGTTCTTTGAATTGAATTTTCAACCCAATTTAACTTATCCACGAAATTTTCTAATTCAAGAGTTACATTGAGTTGAGTTGGAGTTATCTATTTTAGATTGAATTGTACAGTTTTAGTTTAGAGTGGATATATGCATAGTTTTATTTTTATTTAATTTTTTACCGTGGTAGTATATATGTTAATAGAAATACATAAGCTACGTATCTAAAGGGCATTGTTGGTGTTGAACTAAAAAAGAGGTATAAGCCTGACATTGAACCCGCCATAATGAGACCTATTGAACACATGATCGATTCTAATAATTGTACAACTTGAAATGGTTTTGTAAAACGATAAATATTCAATGCACAGAGTATAAAATTAATTGGTAATAATATTGTAGAAAATAATAATGGTTGTTTTGCATGTAGACATAGATCAATTTGTATGTGTCGAATACAAGTTGAATGATGATATTGTATGATTTCTTTTCGATGTTTATTAACAATATACCATACTGATGACAATATCGTTTGCAAAATAACACTTAGAACAATAATACCAATAATAAAACGTACTTGTTTATAACGTTCTTTGTTAAAATATTGATTGAATGTTCGTACTAGTATTATGATTAATGTACTACTCATAAGAAGTGTACTAGTATATTGAATGAATAATTGTTCAATAATACAAAAATGTTCTGTTGACTTATAAGAGAAAATGTAGGCTGAACAGAATAGAAATAGGACAGATATATTTAACAGATAACATTTGAATAATGAAATATAGTCATGAAAACGAATTTCAGTCAAATGAATTTTAATTGACGCTATAAGAGTGATAATAATACCTAATGTTGTAAATATAAATTCTTCTAAATGTATCCAACCAGGTGGAAGAAAACAAATTGTACTATTATTGAAAAACTCGTAGGAATTACGAAATTTAACATCCATTGTTTGTAAATCATAGATTGTCCATGGAGAATTATATTGTAATGTATTGTTACTGACTGACAATGAAACTAACATTATTTCATTACAACGAGTCGAATTTAGAAACTATAGGTATATATTAATTAAACTTAACTAAAGTAAAATTGAAAACTTAACAAAAAAATATATACTGTTGCTTGGGGTACTTCGAGAAGCGCCTGTCAAGATAGAATACTAGAAATGTTCGAGCTTTACTTTTTCTTTACTTTTCTCTTCGTTGAAATTATAGATCTACTAACTTTGTCAAACTTCTAGTCAAAAGAAGTTGAAATTTATACTCAAATCTTCTATACTTCTGATCGATTTTAGATTGTGTTCACCGCTCATAACATACGGTCATCAAGGTTGACAATTTTCTAAGAATGGATGGATATACTCGAGTGTACTATGATTATATCACTTCACTAGTCAATAACGAGTTTCACATTTTAAACCCTGCTGATGCGACTTTTTTGATATCGTTGAGTCAAGTTTAGTAAAATTATTTTCTAATCCTTTTTTTTGTTAAATACTCATTTTGTGATATCTAAGTGATTATATATAACGTTTTGGAAACGTCTTATATTCCGTTGTTTTGTCACGATTCCAGTATTAATATCAAATATATTATTAGTTGCTTTATGTATGTTGTTAATATTTAGCAACAAGACGATGTTATTCATATACTTAATAGTTTACTTAATATTATGTGGGGAACATGTTTTCTCGTCTTATGGAGACGAAAACAAGCTGAATTAGCCTATTTTTGGAATACATTAGACTTAAATGATAATCTTCTGGAAGATCCACGTCCAAAATTCAAAGGACAATATAGATTATCACCTATTACAAATAAAGATGAAACGTATTATCCACATTGGAAACGTCTTATATTCCGTTGTTTTGTCACGATTCCAGTATTAACATCAAATATATTATTAGTTGCTCTATGTATGTTGTTAATATTTCGTTTTCAAAGTTGGATTGATCACAATGTCAAAGCTGGTAATCTTCCACGTACGTATATTGTATATTCAAAATTGATTTCTTCTAATTCCAATTTTATTACAGATTTGATGTCATTAACTCAATTTTCTCCAAAAATTCTTTTGGCAATTATGACAACTATATTTAGCGATTTATATAAAAAAATTAGTCGTTGGTTGAATGATAAAGGTAAAAAATAAATGTGTGTATAATTTCAAACATACTAATCATTGATAAATATTTTATATTTATACAGAAAATTATCGTGAACAAAGTGAATATGATAAACAAATGATAACAAAACTTTTTGCCGTAAGTTTTTCTTGTAATTATGAGATTAAATAAATCAATGATAAAATTGTTTTCTTTCGCTTTAGTTTCAGTGCGTCAATTCATATCTGTCTGTCTCTTATATTGCATTTCTCACTCATAAAGATACGCATTTCTCTCAGGTAATGCTTATTTTTTTATTTAGAGACTTAATATTGATTTTTATTTTTTAAAATAATTGTTGTTTTATTTTAGCAACTCTTAGCAATATTTGTGATCAAACAATTTTGGCGTAATATAAAAGAAGCATTGGTACCATATTTTGTTGCAAATACAAAACTATCAGTACTGATTAAATTGAGCAAAAAAGAACGTGATCGATATGAGGATAAAAAGGAATTAAATAAAAAATTGAAACAAATATTAGATGAATGGGAATGTTCACAAGATAAAACGGAAACAAAATTATTAAATACACAAAATGTATAAATTTAACTAGAATTATAATTGATATATAAAAATGAACGAAGACTATTTTTTTTAGAGTGAAACATATGATTATTCAACACAAGCAGTTGATAAAACTTTAACAGATCACTCTTTCGAAGAATTACATCGTAAACCATCGTTAGCAACATTTGAAACTTTAACACTTTCACAAGCTGAAATTGAATGTTCACAACCAAAATTTCCCGATTTATATGAAGATTATTTAGAAATGATAATGCAATTTGGTTACATTATCTTCTTTTCATCAAAATTTCCATTAGCGGCATTTTTTTCACTATTAAACAACATAGTGGAGGTTTGTATTTTTACTTTTTTGGGTTTTTTTTTGTTTCATTTTATTTTACTCTTTTTCATCATTTTATAGATACGTACCGATGCATTTAAAATATGTATGATTTATCAGCGTCCATTCACTCAACGTGTAAAAGATATTGGACATTGGCAAAATGTTTTAGAATTGATGATTATTGCAGCAGTGATTGTTAACTGTACACTTTGTTGTGTAAAAGGCATATTTCGAAGAATTTTACCAATGCCATTTGCTGCTGAGATATTTATACTTGTACTCATTGAGGTAAAATGTCAAATATTGAGTACACTGTGTGATATTATAGTAATAATCTTCTTAGGGAAAATTTATTGGATTTTTTTTAAACAATTAAAATATTCTGAAAAAGATGTCCAATGAAAATAAAAATTTTTTTCCTTCATATTATTTAAACATAACAAAAAATATAGATAGTTTGAATAAAATGTTGCGATTGAGAACGGAAAAAACATTTTCACCGTACATTTTTCAAGTATACTTCCTCCAATGCTTAGTGTTACCAAAAGGTGCCAAAAGAAAAGCGTGAAATTGATATTAGTAAAAAACAAAAAATGATCAATGCAAAATTGAAAAGATATTTGAAGCTACGGTGTCTTTGTAATTTTTACCAACAGTTTTAATTGTATAGCTAATATTTCGTATTTTGTACATACAATATGATTAATCTCATAAATTTCGATTTATTGTGGATAAGTCTCACTCACTCTGCTGTACTATACTTCTCTTTAGCACGTTCTTATTTTAATATGTCAACTCATTCGATCAAGTGTGGAAAAAACACCCTACTGGGTGAGAGTAGAAAAAGCAAAATTAGAATATAGACGGCGTGATGCATTGAAAGTAAGGTTTTATACATCTCTTTTTTCTCTCATGACAATTACTAATAAATTATTATTTTTTTTTTAGAAACTTGAATGTGATAATCTTCGTTTTAAAGATGAAGAACAACAAGAATGTCGAACAACATCGAATGTGATAAACAATTGATGTTAAAACCAGATACAGCGCTTTTTACGGCGTGTCTTACATAACCAAACTTAACTTCATGTTATAATTTTTATTCCAGCAACACTTCATTTAGACATATATATTATTTTTCTATTTATCGTTTGTTTTTCTCTAGTCATGTGTATGTTGAATAATTTTGCTTTACCATTTTATTTTACTTTTGTGTGTGAGAATTAATTTATGTTCAAATTTCCAACGAGAATGACCAGTCATTGTAAGATATTTTTTGTCTTTTAACTTACTCCAGTAAAAAATAATGCACATGTAATGAATGATTTCTCACTGAAGATTGGAACCGGAGTGATCCAAATTATATGCATAAAAGCTTTCATTCTCAAAGTAGTAGTATAGAGAAAATGTCAAATAAACAGGCTTAAAAAGTATTCTCCGTTTACCAGTATTGTCCGTTTTATTAGCGAGATAGTTGATTTACTTTTCATACGAAGTCAGATCAAAATTATTGTGACATGAAGAAGATACATATCTAAAGAGTTAAGGTGAAAAAAGATATTGGTGATAAAGTAAAAAAGAGTATTAGAGCGACAATTCCTGCCGGAGAAAAAGAGAAATTTTTGAAATTGCTTCATGAAATTGACGAAAAACTATCAAAACATTAAAATCTAATGATAATATTGTTGTTATATAAGCAGGTAAACGAGTATAATAAATTACAAAGGGTATCAGCATCATTAACATTGGTTTAAACTATATTTATTTTAAAGATGAAAAAAATCCCAATAATCCTCCAACTAAAGCGGCAAATTGACATTACATAGTTCAAGGAGTTAACATTTTTTAATAACTTATAAAATAATTATAATGTTGTATAACAAAATTTGTTTTTTCCTTTCTTCTTCTTCAAACAAGATATCCGCCTAAAATACAAAAACCCTTATATAAAATCGTCAAATTACGGGAAGCTTTTTTAATTTCCTATTAATGCAATGAATCTACATTCAGCATAAAACTGTGATAGAAAAAATAAATGTGACAGAACCGTTGCTTTTTGTATCCAGCACGTGACTGTGGATTCACATTTAAGAGGTATTTAAATTTCTTCCGAAAACTGTTAAAGTTTTGCAAAAGATTTGAATTTCTTTTCATCAATAGCCATTTGTGTGGCTCTTTCACACTTTTTCTATTTGGAGCTGGAAAATCTTTCCTCTTTTCCTCTTAGTTCCTAATAGTAGCTAAAACAAAAGAATAACAAAAAAAAAGCAGTATTGTTTTTACTGCGACTGATTCTGGGTTTAATGATTCCATATTTTCGCCAATCCTTTTCGAGTCGCTATCTTTATTAAAATTCAATACACACCATCTCGGAAAAGAACGATAAAATGTTGCGACAGAATACTTAAAGCATCGTACCACAATGCTTTAAACCTTGTGGCACACTTGCCGTTCCATCAGAACACTTAAAATGTTTATGGTAGAACGGTAAAAGGGATCTACTATAAAAAGCGTCAAAATACTTTAACCGTCCTTCCAGTAGAATTTAAAATGTTCCAGTACAACACTAAAAGGGTCGTGTTAAAAACACATAGGTCAGAAAAACAGCATCAAGAACAAAAATATAGTTAATTATTTATCTGACTTTTGGTATAGAAGAAGAACCTCGAAATTGAAGCATTTCGGGATTACTTTGTATCGGCACATATTTGTGTGATATGAAAAGTTAAACAGTCGGAAAAGGATTTTTCATGATGGGAAGTATGACACAAAACAATAGTCTGCTTATTTCACCTCACACTCCGACTTTTTAATCTGATGATCTCTCTAACAATCAACGAACATTGTTAGCTCGACTATGTAACGTTTCTTCAAAATATATATCTATATACGTTCAAATATATGTATACTACAGCTTTATCTATTCTAAAACGTTTGTACACAAAAAACTTGCTGGACTGAAGGAAGCATCCCTGTCAAATTTCAGAAATTCAGAATTAGCTATTCCACGAATTCAGAATTAGCATCAAGAATCCAAGAATTCAGAAATTGAAATCATCTTGTTTCAATTTGAGAAAGATTCAACAATTCAGGAATTGACAGACACCTTTCAGTTTTCTCAATTAAAAGAATACAAAAATTGAAAAGTTGAAAGTGTGACTTTTTGTCAATTTCTTGAATTCGAAAACGTCAAAAATTCTTTGAATTTGTATGGAATCGGTTTGAACTCACTTATTCAGGATAGTCACAAATCGACGAATTGCGTGGATCAGAGTGGACTGTAGCGTATGATTCAATGTTGGGTAGCGGCTCACTCTTATCGTCCCACTCCACCCCACACCGCACTATGATTACAAACAGACTTCTTATTTGTTACTCTCTGAATTAAAAATTATGTATTCTTTCAATTCCTGAATACCTGAATTCCAAGAATTTTTCAAACCAATTCGATACAAATTCAAAGAATTTTTGGCTTTTTCGAATTCAAGAAATTGAGAAAAAGTCACATTTTGAATTTTTAAATTTTTGTATTCTTTTAATTGAAAAAACTCAAAAGTCTGGGTCAGTTTATGAATTCTTGAATTAAGGAAAAGCTTGATGGTTATTTCCGAATACTTGATTCTAATTCTGAATTCGTGGAACGGCTAATTCTAAATTTCTGAAATTTCAGAAACTGGGAAAAAGCTCGATGCTAATTCTTGAATTCTTTCTGCTACTCTTGAAAATTTTATCAATATAGAGTTCTACGAATTCGGGTATCCCTTTATGAATTCATACGAATCGTCCGAAATATACACTCTAATAACAAATTTTTGAATACATCAAAAACCAGGATTCATAGCATGGGCTTAATGTATTAAATCTGAATATCAATAACGATTATTTTGCATAACTATTATTCAACAAATAACTGTTGTTTTTTTACTTTTTTTTGCGAATCTAAGATCTGACCTTCATTACTATAGGATATTGGTCTGACACAGGCTGTTTAGTAATATTACCGCAAAATCGACTTTGTATACGGGGTTTCCAAGGCGCGACTTAATGTTTTTCGAGATCAGAATCCTTTAAAACGTCGGGCACCAGAAGGGCGTCTTATTCAAATTAGGAATAAAAACGTGCAGTTTTTTCCTATGTCTAAATTCGAGATGGCGTCACATCATGATTTTTCGCGCTCATATAAATTACATGGGAAAATTTCAATTTTTTATTCCTAATTTGAATAAGACGCCCTTTTGGCGCCCAACATTTTAAAGAATTTTGATCTCTATACGCATACACAGACACATACATATGCAAATACATTTTGTTTTAAAGGTAATGAATTACATTCTTCTGTTACTTACATTTTCAGTTTTTTCATTTAATCGTAAATACTTTTGGTTCTTCTACCAAGTAACATGGTTTATCATCGGACATTTCAGTCTGATCCATATTATACAGATAATCAAATATACAGCATATCACTGGTAAAAAAAATAAAATTAGTTTTGAGTTGCTAAAAAGTGCTTTTTCATATTCAGCACACTCGATAACCCTGAAGATTTTCTATTTTTGGCGAGGGGTACTTCCAAAGGTTTAGGACCAACTCAAAATCAACTTTATTTTTTTTTGTTCCAGTGATACGTTACTTTTAATCCAGCCAAATAAATATTTTTAATATGATAGATAATATGATGTATTTAAAAAAAAGGCCAAGAGATCAAAAATAAGTTAACCATTTTGTAGAAAGGATGGCGAAATAACAAACTTATTTAAGATATCGGTTGTGTAATTCTAAAATTACCTTGGACCTTTTATTATTTTCGATTACAATAGAAATTGTTCCATATATAGAGTACTTTGGGGTAATTAGAGACATTCTTTGAAATTTTCATCCTTTTTCTGCTATTTCTTGACCGTTTTTGGTCGGAAACTTACTATTGAACACGGTGGTAAACCGGACATTTTTCTACATGCTCATGTAAAAATCTTTTGAAAATCTTCAGCCAGCTTTGAGCCAGATCCAAAATGCGAAGTGCTCCATCAAAGTGTCTCTAATTACCCCGTACGGAGTAATTAGAGACACTTCACTTGTACTCTCGGAGTAAATAGAGACACTTCATTCAAATACATGAAATTTTAATGTACAATTGCTGGTGAATTAAGCTTAGGAGATAATAATTTCAAAACATTTTGTAGCCCGGATCTTCCTCTCTCTACCATATAGTTTTGAGTTCATTATCATTTAAACTCATTAAGCTACTTAGCATATAATCAGCAGCACTAGAAATTTTCTGTTTTCCTTTTTTATGCTTTGGGGTAAATAGAGGCACGCGTACAATTTCTTCGGGGTAAATAGAGACACTCCACTGAAATACACGGGATTCTCAGAGACAAACCTCTACCGTCTCTCAGAAGTCGATTTTGGTATTATACTAAATGACAGAGTTCTTCAGAATGCTGAACTCTATTATATAGGTAAAAACCGGGAGAAAATGAAATATTTTCAGTGGTTTCTGTGCACACAATGAACATCGTCAATTTTAAACACATTTATTTCATTAAAGTTATCAAAATAATTAAGCTAGAGTTATTATTAACAGTCAAATTCCAATCAGATTGAACGTTTTCATATACCTTATATGAAAACTTGTTGTTGAATGTTTAAACGATAATGACGGTCAAGAAATAGCAGAAAAAGGATGAAAATTTCAAAGAATGTCTCTAATTACCCCAAAGTACTCTATATATGGAACAATTTCTATTGTAGTCGAAAATAATAAAAGGTCCAAGATAATTTTAACTCTTCTAATTAAAACTAGTTGACAAAATGAGCTATAACACATTATTTTCAAAGTTTGCTGCCATTGCGTTTCGTAAACGCAATGGACAAACACTTGCCAGATATCTCGATTTTCTGTCTATAGTGGCACATGAAAATGATTGTTGTTTCCTCTATAGACATTGTAGTTTGTTCGAATCGACAGTTTTGTGAAAAAAGTTTAAAAGGTTTCTCCGATTCTTAAAACCGCCGGCCTCGGAGAAATCTCTATAAAATAACCGGTTCATGCCGAATGCAAGGTGGAAATGCTGGCCTTAAACCAGATGTTCTATAAAATTCTGTAGCCCTTTCAATTCTGCATCTTTCTATATACAAACTACGCCTAATTTCTGTCTGTAGAAGAAACTACGATCATTTTCATGTGCCACTATAGACAGAAAATCGAGATATCTGGCAAGTGTTTGCCCATTGCGTTTACGAAAGCAAACTTTGAAAATAATGAGTTATAGCTAAGTAATGAGTGTTATAGCTCATTTTGTCAACTAGTTTTAATTAGAAGAGTTATAGATTACCTACCGTGCAAATATCTTTCTCGTCCTTTTCTGTTGTTCGTTCATCCTTTTTCTGGAATACTTCTAGAGAGTATAACTTGTTACAGACTGACTTAACATCTACACTAAACCTGAAAAAATTAAAAAAATAACTTGACGAATCACCTCCAACTATAATTTTATGCCTTCTTGTTGTTCTCAGCTGTTAGTCTAGTCGGTAGGACTTTTTCTGGTTTATTATTAGTTTTTCTTTTCTTTTTTTTCATTTCTGGCTTGTTGTTGTTTCTTTATGGTTATTTTATGTGTATGTGTGTGTGAATGGTTATACCGCAAGGTTCTTTAGTGTCTTGTACTAGCTTTTTGCTATTTGTGTATGCTCATGATCTTTGATCGAATAAATCGAAATCGAATCAGCTGTGAAGGTTTCTTCGTTAGACAATTGTGCAGGACCATTTGAAAAATAATGTGCTTCTGTTGCACTGGTTTTGCTAAAATTTGTTGTGACCTTAAAACTATACACAACTTTTCGATTATTTTGAAGTTGTTTACTTGAAATAAAAGATAATATTTTCTAGGAATTTCTAAGAAGTATAGGTTTCGTAACTGTGTCCAGGTATCTTCGTTTTTCGAAAACAAAATATAGATTTAAACGCAACTCGACACGCGATACAAAACTAGCATAATGAGATATGAGTGCCACTTGACAACTGCATGAACACAGGTACAGAAATTTTCGTTATTTCCTTATTAAATTTTAAATGGTAAGTGTTTCATATTAGCTTGTGCTATTGGATCATCAAATTTTATTTGTTTAAGATTCGGATGATGCTTTAGAGTTCATTGCCAACTGATTTTTGCACCATCTTCCACTCAACGTTCACTATGAGTAAAAACACATTCACACAACAACATTACAGGTGTTGTTCAACTTCTGTGATCATTGATAGAATCTCAATTTTACTAAGTTAACAACTGACAGTACATGGTTAAATTGAGCTTAAATCAATTTCTGAAATTCGATCAATCTTAAAATTATGTGGGCTAAATTTACGTAGCTTCCATCTCTTTTTTCCAATTCTTCTTTGTATCGATTCAATTTATTTAAAAGTGAAAAAGTAGCCGATAAGTAATGCCTGCAGTTATGTTTTGTATTGGGTACAATGGTAAACATAGAAGAGAGAGAAACCGTTCGTTTTTCAACTTTGTTCTACCTAATGTGTTCTATTAGAGTGTTATCATTTTCAGTGAATTTTTCCATCACTCGATTTCAGGCTTGAAAATGCACATGAATAACGTTCTTGTGTAGAAATTATTTTCCTCAAAATGTTTCTGGGTGAGTCAAACAGTTACATTTCTTTTGATTCAGATTCAGAAATACTTCAAGAGTCACAAACTTAGAGTAGACTCATCACCCAGTATAGACTATAATCATAGAAAATTTCATATTAATAATTTATGTGGTTTCGGAGTATATTTGACCAACGCGACAATCAATTTTTTACTTCCAATTCCTTTCTTTTTGTCTGCCGAATGTACACGTTCAAATTCTCTTTTTTATATAAGAGGGCTGCTCATTTATTGACTCTGATTTATGTGCTTTTTATTCAGCACATACACACGTTCAGTTATATATATGTAGAAATATGAAGTAAACAAAACAAAACAAAACACAAAATCCAGAAAAAAAAAGAAATAAGAATATAAGTAATAATAAACCAAAGAAATCAAACAAAAAAAAACAGAAAATTTATCAAAAAACATGTACATACATATCTATATATTTATAACCTTTCTATATAGGCTAATACAAGAATAAAAACTGAATGTGTGTGTATATGGGCGGTATAGTAGAGCAAAATAAGAAAGAGGAAAGATGTGTTTTTAACACTTAACATATAGAACAATTACAAGAAGAAAATGTGATAATGACTAATTAAGCAAAACAAAAGACGATGGTGATAGAGTTAATGGAAACAATAAGCTCAAACTATAAAGGCTTAGCTAACAAACATTCACCGGTGGGTAGCGATAATGGTCATACATCAGTACTTGAGTTAGGATAATCGGATTCTGTCAAAATCACTTATTGATTATTCATGCAAACAAGAGCGATGTCTTATATCTAGTATTTTTAGCTTATACAGAAAGAAGATATATGTATGTATGCATGTGTTTAAATAATTTTCATGCTCATATATAAATAGATAAACTGGTGAGACAGCCTGAAAACAAATAAACATGGGAGAACATACCCACACACAAACAAGAAAAAACAGACCACAAACAAACTTTATACAATGCTATATGTATAATAATCACCGAGACTAATTATAAAAAATTTTGTCCAGTAGGAAAACCATGTTGGGATGGTTGTGGTGGTTGAGTCTTAGATGAACGGGAATAATCTAAAATTGTTGCTGTTGTTGAAACACCGAGATTTGTTTTCGAAGTTGTTGACGTTTTTGTTGTTGGATTAAGAATATTTTCATTGGGTGAATTTTTTAACGACGTTTGTTCACGACCATATGAATTGAAAAAATCTTCGAATATAGCTGATTGAAAGTCGGCAAGAACTGCTTGTGGAAAAGATGGAGGTGGTAAATGTTTTGTATTAGGATCATTATTAATAGACGATTGAAAACTAGTTGAACCAATATTCACAGGATTTGGTAAATCGTGATGATTGGATGATCGTGGATCCGGCCTTTTTGAAGAGTTTGACGATGTGAATGATGGTGTTGGCGATGAACTGATATTTGTTGTGGGTGGTATATGTGCTCGTCTTCCATCAAGAATATTACGCGTAGCGGACGTTTTTAAATTATTTGATGAATCAATATGATTACCGTGAGATGGTGGACGACTTGTTTTATTATTATTACCATTCGAGCTAGAAGAAAAACGTGATAACTTTTAAATTGTTCCTAAAATTATACTAAACATCCTTCAATTACTCTAACCTATTTAGCATAAGAATACCCATTTATTTAGCAAAAAATCAGTTAACATGTATATGGATAAGAATCTTTGATTCTGTTATACAGTAATGATTATCTATTCAAGCATTGAAATGTGCTTACCGATTAGGTGTATTTGGTCGTGTTTTCTTTCCACTTGAATCCAATGGATCATTGATCGATAATGGTTGTTGATGTTTTGATTTATGACTCATATGATCGTTACCGTTGTTATTTATATTTAATTTATTATTTTTTTCCGATTGTTGTAAAACCGCTTGTTGCTGCAAGACAGCTGCCGCTGCCATTTGTGGATACCATTGTTGCATAGCAAGCATATTGTTTAGAAATGCTGCTGCAGCAAATGCTTTCATACCTTTGTTCGGATCAGTGTTTACTGTTTGGTCATTCCACCGATGTTGAGCATCTTTATTCGTTTCACCTACTGGATAAGGCGATTTTAGATTTGTGCCATTTTGTTGTTGTGGTTGATGAGAAGAATAAAATGCTGGTTGGATATCAAGTGATGGAGGTTTTAACGTGTTATTAATCATATTTTCTTCGTCAATTGCTTTGATGATTGTTGGTGTTGTTTTCGATGGTAACGTTTGTGTTAATAAATTTGTGGTTATAGAATTATTTAACGTGTTGCTATTATT